>APFE031663612.1:132484-145055 GCA_000404065.3 Pinus taeda | reverse complement strand
AAATCGATCAATTTCAGAGCATCTTATCAAGTGGAAGAACTTATCCGCTGAAGATTCCACATGGGAGGATGAGAATTATATACAAAAGCATCCAAAACTTCTCAAGTTTTAAGGACAACACTTTTTTGAAGGAGAGGGGCATGTTGGGTCCCTATAATACTAGTGATTACCCCATTACTATTGTAGTTGTACCCTTATTAATATTGTTGTGCCCCTATTGTCCCCATATTGTTATTATTGTGCCCCATAGAATCCCTCTATTGTTATTTTTGTGGCTTTATATTACTATTGTTAGGTCAGCTGGGTTATATTGTGACTCCTTAGACTCCTATATATAGAAAGGAGGTTTTGTCATTTAAATCATCCAAGAATTGTTCATTTATGTAATGTAAAGGAGGTTGACCCTTCGAAGAGGCTGAATTCTAAGGCGTTGATCTCTCTTTTCTATCTTTTCTTGAGTTGGTTTCATAACAGTTGTTCTATGTACACTTCTTCCTTAATCACTCCATTAAGGAAAGCAGTTTTGACATCCATCTGATGCAATTTCCAACCTGCAATAGAAGCAATAGAAATAATCGTTCTAATAGAAATGTCCCTGGCAACTAAAGCAAATGTGTCTTCATACTTCTCTTTCTCGTTTTGGGAGAATCCTCTTGCCACGAATCTCACATTGTACTTCTATATGTTGTCACCCATTGCATGCTTGATCTTGTAGATCCACTTGGAAGTCACCATTGACTTCCCCTCAAGTCTCGGCACAATTTCCCACACGTCATTTTTCATAATAGACTGGTATTCCTCCAACATTGCATCCTTCCAAACTTGCTACCCTATTGCCTCCTCGTAGTTGGATGGCTTGGAAGCTACTATGAGTGTCAATGTATTGGTAACTATTTATTAAACTTATGTTTAACTTGCCATGGCTGAGTTTAGCTCATAATGATGCCATTGAATATAGTGAGAGTATTGGTTGTGTTGAGTGAAGGGTTGCCTGAGCTAAGAGGACCATGATGACCAGGAAGAGGTGTTATACTGCTATGCATATTTCTCTATCTAAGAAGTTGTTTGAATAAAGCCTTGTACTGCTAGGGTTGTTGAAACCGGATGTGTATTTGGCAGAATCATTTATAGTGGTAGTGCGAACATTATGGCCTAACAAAAAAATGACTAATTTAGTACTAAAGCAGCAACATCAATAGTAATCAAAAGGACACCCTAGTACAAAATTGAAAATCCTAGGGTTGTGGGATGAATCCCTAAATCAAGACCTATAATGTTGAATACAAGTGAAGTTGGTGTGATTCATCTCCGTGATAGCATGAGTATGACTTAGACAAAGAAATCCTACCTCATGCAAGAAAGAAAAGGAAAGCAACTTCTTGATGATGAGGACGAGGATCATGAGCTTGCAGATGGATTTCAATGATTTCTGCAAGAAAGCAAGAATCGAGAGGGAGCTAACAAATTCCCTACAAACCCCAAATCAAAAATAAGTACTTTATATCTTTCTTCCTTGATTATTGCTTTATTTTTGGGTCAGCCTCTTGTCTTTGCATCTTTTTCTTGGTTATAATTATTTCTTCCATGACCTCCTAATGAGGTTTGCAAGTACATCAATGGAAGCATTAGGAAGAAAGAATAAAAGCTTGTGGCAATAGAATTCTCCCAGGATCGAGCATAAAGTCAGCTAAAGTGATTTGTGTTCAAGAGGGAGAAATCGTACTGACATCTAGAACTAAGCCTGGTGACCGGAGAGCACCTAATTCGAAGGGAGCAAGCAGGCCAACAAGTTTGAAGGATGCCATGATGGAGAAAATTGTTGAAGAATCAAGGGCAATTAGGTGTAATGATTCTTCTTTACTTGAGAGTTTATAACAATTTGTGGAGTCATTTACTTTTTCTTATTAGCTTAATCTTCTTCTTCTTATAATTAATGCATGTGTGTGTACTTCATCAAACTGCTACCAAAAAAAATAAGAACAAGAACACAAGATGTTGGCTCTCTGCTAGGGCCAAAACCTCTCTTCTCTTGAGAGGAAAACCCTTTAGTAAGTTTCTCTCATTGAAGCTTCTTATTGATCAATGCCAAACCCTAGACCCTTGACTAGAGTGTCCTCCAAGCACAAGTCAAGTCCTTCTTTTCTACACTTTGTTCCCCGACACTTAGTCTTCCTTCTTTTGGTGCTTCGTTATTCAGCACTTCATCCTTCTTTCAAACTGTTGTTAGACCTTGTTTATGTGAGCTCTAGATGAGATGCTTCTCTTCTATACTTAGAGATATTCTTCAATTATGTAGACACCTTCCTTCTTTCAATGAAATGAGATCCTTCTTGAGATGTAGGTGTAGACTGAAGTGGTTGTACATCAGCCCTAGATTCTAGCACGTGTCGGAGGTTTCCCCTAGACTTTGGTTCCTTTCTGCTTCACTTGAGTAGGAGGCCTTATAGGCCTAGGATACTAGCTCAAACCATGAGATATAAATTATTGTTATCTTACTGCTATAGTGACCACAGGCTGTCCTCTATTTCTCGCACGTGTGACTGCTTTTTCACCCTAAAAACAGTCCCTTCAACTTCGATTTAGGTCTCTCCTTCTTCACTACCCTTGGAGACTCTTCTTTCGTGCTTTAACGACCCTTTTTCTGACCTTCTACCTTCGTTGATTTCAGAGGTAATTGCTTAACGTTATAGTGGAGTGGACAGCCTCTATATATAGAGGATTGTCCCCCCTTTTAGGTCGACTTGAACACTGTTTGCAGGTCGACTTGTTATCTTTGCTTTGGATGGCTTCTTTGGTGGTGTCACATGCTTGGAGGAGACTTGACTTTCCTTGGAGGGTTATTCTTTGACTCTTATACAAAATATACATGGTGCAACATGCTCTTAAGGTCTTCAACATTTTCTTTTGACCATTTGACTCACCTATAGCACTTTAACAAGTGCTAGACCTATTTCAACGAGCAAGAAACTCATTGACATATAATATAAAAATAATAATTCTTTTCTTGAATAAATACAAATATCAAAAATACATTTATGAAGAGCGAACCTAGTTACATTTCCTTCAACAAAAATTGTGGCGAAGAGAAGTCAGTAATGACTTCCAAGTGGATCTACGAGATCAAGTATGTGGTAGATGGCAACATAGAGAGATGCAAAGCGAGATTCATGAGTATTCTTCTAAAAAGAGGGAGAGGACTATGAGGAGACATTTTTGCTCTAGTTATCAAGTACACTTCTATTAGAATTATTATTTTTATTGCTTCTATTATGGATTGGAAGCTACATCAGATGGATGTAAAGACCGTTTTCCTGAATGGAGTGATTGAGGAAGAAGAAGTGGACATAGAGTCATCTCAAGTCTTTGAGGTACATGAGAGAGAATCTCATGTTTGCAGACTGAAGAAAACTATGTATGGACCTCAAGCACGGTATTCTAGGATTGATGGATATCTTGGTTGACCTTCTTATTATATGACTTGTTTCTGGCGGGAGCAAAAGGACTCGCCTGACAGAGGGAGCAACAGTGGCAAGAGGATTTGCTTCTATTATAGAGGAAGCAATCAAACCTTGCTTCAATGTCAGAGGGAGTTGACCACTGAGTTTGAGATGAAGGACCTTAGTTGGATATATTACTTATTAGGACTAGAATAGTGGCAGAATCTAGGTGAGATCTTTCATGGTCAAAGGAAGCATATTATTATGATCCTTCAAAGATTTGGGGTGATGGAAGTCAGTCCATGACCACTCCCATGATGACTAATCTGAAGAAGTTGAGTGGCAGAGGGAGCAGCCAAGATTGCCACAAAAGGATTTGTTTCAGTGTCATAAGGAGCACCTAATTAAGGTGACTAGGAAGTAGTGTCACAACATGTGTTGAGGTACCAGCATGGTACAATTGGATATGGATTGAGATATGTCTCAAACGGTGAAGTACAGCTACAGGGATTCACAAATTTTGATTGGGCAAGAAGTACTAAAGACAGGAAGAGCACATCAAGATGTTGTTTCAGTTTGGGTTCTACTATGATATCTTTGATGAATAAGAAGCAGACATTTGTCACACTCAGCAATGCTAAAGCTTATATTGTAGGTTGTTTGGTGAAGCAGCATGCCTTCAGGAGCTACTCGCAAGATTGTTTGATCAGGTGCAGGAGACGACCGTGATGATAGGTCGAAGCACATTGAGATCATGGTACCACCACATCCGGGACATGTTATAGAAGGAAGCAATGAGGCTCCAATGCATTTCTAAGGACGAGCAGGTTGTTGACATTCTCACATAGCCTCTATCCCAAGATGAAGTTTGTATACTTCAAAGACAAGCTTGGAGTGGTTGAGAATGTTTCCCTTAATTATAGGGAGTGTTGATGTTGTAGCATCAAGGGGCAGAGATTCTTCCTAGGTCAATGGTATTGACCAGAAGCCATGTAATTTGGTTAGGGAGATTGGCCCAAATAGCATCAAGACTCGAAGTGCTCCTTGGGTCAAGGGTTACGTGACCATATTGCCAATGGTTATTTTGCTAGTGGCTTGAGTAAGTGCCTTATAACATTGAGCAAGTGTTTTTCCATTCAATAGCATGTGATGACATGTGGGAATGGTAAATGGGCCCAAGGTTTCACCATTTGTTAGGGGGTTCCTGAGATGACTCCAAACGACGACTATTTGAGTTGGTGACCCAGAACTAGTCTTGTTGACCCCAATCAAAAGATTATGACCATATTGCGATGGGTTTTGGCTAGTGGGTGACTAGATCCATTTGCAAAGGGTATGTGTCTATTGGGTGACTAGATCCCTTTGCATGATGCTGATGCAGGATGCTTTCCACGTGGTTCTGGTATAGAGCATGAGGTGGATGGATTCATCATCATAGTTGAGCTCATTCAACCTTTTCTTGGGATAGAGAAATTTTTCAACAAGAGAACATCTGAAGAAATGAATACCTCCCTAGCTAAGAGGGAGTGTTGAATTTTGGTAGTTGTGGTCAGTATTCATTTACAAAATTAAAAGTGAATGAAAATATAAATTTGATTTTAAGTCGCCTCCAAATAAAAGAGGGAAAAGTCAAATTTTGACTCCAAAAAGTCAAGTCAGCCAAGCTAAGGGACACACCAATTTGGGCTCCATCAAACACTATATATTGCCATCAGTCCTCGCCCATTTGGAGTAATTCGGATCAAAAAAATTATCTATTTCTGTTCACACGTGTAAAGGAGAGAGAGAGCAAAAGGACAAAGTTTGACCTGCGTTGACCATCGAATCTTCTGGGCAGCAGACAATTTTTTGGGCAGGAGCAGGAGGCTGGAATTTGGCCTGTCTCTTGCAGTTTGACCACAGGTTGACTAAAGCTATTTTGTGGGAAATTTGACCAAGTTTAAGCTGTGTTAGTTGCTGGTCAGTTTGACCTTATTTCACTGGGAAATATCAGATTGTGTCTCTTGTTGAATTGGACAATTTCTCCTAAGAAAAGGTTGTTGGGTTTTCCCTAGTTAAGATTTTCCCAAGGTAAAAATTTGTGTCTCTTGTGTTCGGTTGCTTTTTTATAATCCTACTATCATTATTGTTGAAATTTCTGAAGTATAATTGCTTCATGATAATCTGGAATGTGCTAAAGTAATAACAATATCATTGGAAGTAATTATCAGTTTCAGACGTTGTGCTTGTCTATACTGCACAACCAACAAGTTGTGATATTATGTTTGCAAAATAGACCATAATGAAGAGTCAAGACAGATAATTCTAAGTTCTGGAATCCAGATTCTAATCTGAAAAAACAAATAGTTTTACCATCAACTGAACTCTTCTCTCGCTAGTGAGAAGTTATTAGTTATAGGGGATGTAAAATTAGTGATCATGTCGATGAAAGGAGAAACAAGGACAGAATGTTTAGTGACTAGTCCATCGGTTACATAATAAGGCCCAAAATATAGCTGAAGCATGATTTTAGTCTAATGTTGGAGCTACATGAGGTCAATTAAGAATTGATCGAAAGTAGTACCTCATTGGATTATCAATTCAGGTTGGAGACTTGGAGTAAGGCCATTAAATATGGAATGTATATAATATATTGTTTGAAAATTTGCCATTTTCCAATGCTTACATGGTCCATGGAGTAAACTACCACATTTAGGTATTATTATCTCAATCATTATTTGTAGTGGCAATTATGTATGCCTTTTGAAGTAGTTATTATTACATTGATGAAATCTAATAATTATCCTACATCAATGCAAATAAAAATGCAATTATAGATTAATGAGGTTATGTGAAGCGAACAAAGTTCCTTCTACAAATTAATTACTCCAAAATACTTGGAATATAAAGATCTCCATTGAGATACAAGAATATATATTAGAAAATATGAATAAGATGATACAATGAGAGTGAGAGGCTTGATTATATACCAAGCAAGTGTCTCTTCATATAGAGTCATGTCTCATTTAAACATGACTCTTCAACCTAATTACTAATTAACTAATCATTATTTATGATTATTATCATTTACATTATTTTACATTATTTCCTATATATTTATTCATAACATTGCCTTCCTCCTCAAAAAGCTTTGTCTTCAAAGCTTGTCGATGAAAAAGGCTTGATCTCTTTTGCGCTTTCGAATGTCTTTCTGTCTCGGAATTGTCATCTTTGTCGATACATGTTGATATGATCTTCTAAGTGACAAACAAAATTGTCACACTGAGAAGGGATCAGACCATCCTAGATTAATCCTCTGTGGAATATTTTGATCACTGGTATTTTGTAGCAAATTGTCATCGTAGGACTGGACCGAGGTTATTTCAATATTCTTCGGAACACCAACTTGTTGTTTCTGTTTTGAACGGTAAATATACGTAGCTTGATTGAGTTGTCTACTCTTGTGATTCAGATGTCGATATGGAACTTTTTTGGTTTGACTTTCCCTTATTGGGCATGTGGCAATTTTTAGATTTTCTTCTGGTGAAGATGTTGTTGAGTTGGTTATGGAACATTCACTTGGGATGTTCATTGTCTGAACTGCGACATCTAAGTGTGTCGTTTCTTCAAAAGACTTGTCTTCTTAAGTTGTCATATTCAATGGATCGGTATGCGTTCCCTTATTTTCAACTTGAACTGTTATCACTGGAGATTTTGACACTTCTTCTTGAGTGAATTGTTCTAACTTGTCTTTTAATGCTTTCTTATCATCCTTAAGTTTCTTAACTTGAGTGAGTAGACTTTAATTATGGTTTCTCAGACGTAAAGGTTCTTTGATTTCTGATTCATCAACCTTATTTTCAGTGTTTTGAATTTTAAGCTTTTCATCTTTTAAATCTTTGATTTGTTCTAATAAATTTTTATTAAGATTCTTTAAACGAAAGGTTTCCTTTTCTTGTTCTGATAAGTGCTTCTTGAGATATTTCTTTGTGAACTTAGTCTTCTTCACTTGTGCTAGTAATTTTTCGACGTGGTCCTTGAGACAAGAAATTTCTTCATCTTTTTCCATTATTCCTTTGTAATGCATATCCACAAGATTTTTATGTTCGTGTTCTAATGCTTTCTTGTTTTGCTGAAGTTTGGCTATTTTGCCATTCTCTTGATCTTTTAGCTACACTTTCTCAGTATATTGGCTTACATCGTTTTGTGGGAATGATGATGGACGTCCAAGTTGGAATATGGATTCCATTTTCTTTCTCTCCTCGTTAAAATCAACATGTTGTCACTCAAGTATTGTCATTAATTGTTCTATATCTCTTACGAATGATTTTTTTGTTCATTACTTAGAGATTCCATATTTTTTTTAAATACCTTTTATTTTGTTTTATTTTAATAACCCTTTTATCCTTTATAACAATACTTCTATTTTTTCTCTAATTTGAACTTCAATACTTAGCCCTTTAGTTTTTATATCATTCCACTTAAAATTAATTCAGCCTTGTTTTCATACGGTAAAACAAACTTTGTTTTCCCTACAAAAGAACTTCTTGATTAATTAACTAGCTTGGCAGATTCATAGAATTATCAGCTTACATGAATGTTGCGATGACGTCAGCAAAGCGATGGTCGAACCGAGGCGACAGTTGGGGAAACACTGTTGTTGTTTGGTGGTGATTCAATATTAGTGCGATGGTGATCGTCAACAGTAATCTGGCCAGAAAATAAATAAATAAATAAATAAATAAACAAGTGTTTGGTGCAAATTCGGATGATATGGTTCAACGCTGGTAAGGGTTTGCGGTCAGTCTGACCCTCTGGTTGTTGGTTCGATGGTAGTTGTGGAGATTGACTAGCGGTAGATGATTGCCAGCAGAAAAATGCGACGATGGTAGCGCAATTATGTATGCATGCAGTTATGGGCGTGGACGTGGCTTTGCTCTGGTGGTTGTTGCAATGAGTACAGGTGTGGGTGTGGCTTTGCTCCGATGGCGTCGCAGTGTTGGTGCTCGAAAGTCGTGGGCGGCGTCATTGTTGGGCGGGCGGATTATTGAAGACGTCACAGCAGACAAGGGGAGTTTGACAGTCCAGGCGGCTGGTCAGCGAAGGACAGTCGCTATCTATGACGATTGATGGCTTGGCTTGTGTGGGCCGGCTAGGTAAGTTGATTTTTACTTTCAATTATTTTTATTTTCCTAATAAATCTTTTTAATTATATATATATATATATATATATATAATTTTTGTTTTGATTTTTTATTTTATTGTTTTTAATAATTTCTTTTTTTTAATTGTTTTTTCTTAATTCTCTCTTTTTATTTCCTTTTTTTATATATATCACTCTTTTTTTTAATTTAACTTTCTTTTTTTTTGAATGGCCAAGGCTTAAAGATGGAAATGGAGAATCTCCACTATTGTATAGTGAAACGCTCTGATTATGATGAGAATGAAATTGACGACGAGTTGATGGCCAAAGGCCAGGATCAGCCAAGGTGGCTCCGATAACAAATGAAGCGAACAAAGTTCCTTCTACAAATTAATTACTCCAGAATACTTGGAATATAAAGATCTCCATTGAGATACAAGAATATATATTAGAAAATATGAATAAGATGATACAATGAGAGTGATAGGCTTGCTTATATACCAAGCAAGTGTCTCTTCATGTAGAGTCATGTCTCATTTATACATGACTCTTCAACCTAATTACTAATTAACTAATAATTATTTATGATTATTATCATTTACATTATTTTACATTATTTCCTATATATTTATTCATAACATTAAGCCAAGTTAAGCTAGCTGGAGGAGCTACATGTTAGGATATTCCGACACATAGGAAATAGTTAAGTAAAACTTGGTCTAGTGTAGAGTTAGGTAAAGTGTGTTTCTTTACTATGTACTTTTGTAACTTACAATCCGACGGTCACGAGTTGTAGTGATCCAACGGTTCATTCTCTCCTCGGTATTACCGACACTTGATCCGTGGCTTAACACCCGATTTGTCCAATGATCTCTATTTAAAGAGCATGGAGGGTCATTTGTAGGTTAATTGTTCATGAGAAAAGCTTATGTAAAATTTCATTCTTTTATTAATAAATTGCCTGAAGTGGCCGCGTTGGCTCAGGCCGTGGACTGTTTCCCTCTTTGAGGATTTTAACCACGTCAAAAAAACTGGTGTATTGATCTGTGATCTGTTTGTGAGCGGTGTCCTTTGGTGTTCTGTCTGAGGAACTTACCCTGTAAATTCCTACACTACATTCAAACCCCAAGACGATAAAAAGTCAATTTTTGCAATTTGGAGAACTTTGCTACAGTATTATACAGTTGTTGGAATGATGACTTTGAGGATAGTGTCCAAAAGGGTGATATTATCAGTGAGGACAAAGACTTAGACCATCTTAGGCTGGGCATAGAAGAAATCTGCAAGAAGGTAGTTGGTTGAGCCCTCACTAAATCAAAAGAAGAATAGGAAAAACCTGTTCAATTTAAGACTATGAAGAAAATCTTTGTGATTGCAGAGGAAATGCAGATGAGGTAAAGGAAATTTTGGTGGACCTGTGCAAAGATCTATGTGACTTCCTTGGGTCTATCATGGATTTACTCCATATACAGTCAAGTTGGCTTTTGATGTGGGAGATTTTGCCAAAGAACAACACAAGTTTTAGATTGGCTAAGAAAGTTGTTGTGGTTGAGGATCATCATGTGGGCTTAATGGGGATTGAAACTAAATTGGACTAAGTGGATGATTCTTTTAAGGCAATGGTAGCAGTATATAAGGGGTTGAACTTTCAATGACGAGAGTAATGCTATTAGGGTGGATTTTATGTAAATTCTAGGTAATATACCATATACATCCTATGTTACCGGATCCATCGAGCCTAATGGCTGGATCTGTGGGTCCCCGGATCGGAGACGGATTCGGATCCGAATCCGCAGAGATCCGCCTATCTTCTTTTCATGGGTAAAAAATCATCAACATACGGGAGAAAAATTCCAAAACGAGAAATTCAATGCAAGTTAATGGAATAGTAAGAAATAGATTAATGAATCTGTTAGCGGAAATAAACTAGGGAATTGCTGGGCCGCATAAAATTTATTATTTTTATGTTTAACATATTATAAATTTTAATACAAGACGCTATAAACTTTAATGCAAGTTCGTGGCGACATACAAGACGCTATAAACTTTAGTGCAAGTTCATAGCGGCAATTTATTATTTCTATGTTGACCATGTTATAAATTTTAATAGTATTAAAGACATTATAAACTTTAATACACGTGACTCACGTGAACTCATATTTATTAAACTTTAATAGTATTAAAGACATTATAAACTTTAATACATGTGACGTGAACTCTTATTTATTTAGAAGATATTTTAAAGTTTAGAAAGTAAGTTTATATATTAATCAATTTTAAAGTTCCTTTTCAAGTTTAAAAGTAACTTTTCTAAAATAACTATAAGTTTAATAATTTGCTTAATATAAATAATTATAACTTAGTGTTTATGATGCATTAATTATATTATGGTTAATTTAATAATTATTTTTAAAGTATTAAAGTGGAGTTATATATTTAAAAAATCACATATGCTTTTTTATTTTTATATAAATTTAATTAATGTTTAATTAATATTTATAAATGATACATTAAGAATTATTTATTGTATGTAAAAATTATATATTAAAAAATTAGTATATGTTTTTATTTTTAATATTTGTATAGATTTTTTAAAAATTATTTTAAAAATTTTAAAATATATATTATATTGTTTGTACTTGCCGTTTTTTTTTTGTCATTTCGATCCTAGGTTTTCAAAAACTTGCGGTCCGGATCTGGATCCGAATCCGATCCTGGTACTAGTATTACATCTATATGTAGTTATGAAATATGTTTAAGAGTAACTAACAAATTTGTTTAATAAGTTTCCATTGCAAATTTTGGAATGGTCATTGTTATTGCTTTAGACTATTAGTACACATATATTGTTATAAAATAGTTTTATGTTTGATATTGTCAAGTAATTGTGGTATAATCAACCTCCAAGCTATTGGATAAGAGTTAGATCTAGCCAGTTTTATAATACTGGACTAATTTAAATAGTGTTACCCCTTCATCTCTCCAACAAAAGTTGAATGTAACTACGGCAGCCCTCAATCTCCTCTCCAAGCTCTCAAAAATCTTACTCTCAGCAACTAGCAAGAAGCCCACTAAAAACCAATGAAAATATAAGTGAAATGCGAAAATAGAGTGAAACAGGGTTTTTATCCATCCAAAAGTCATAACCATGAGTGGTGTTGCTTCTCATATCAAACAATGAAATAAAGTAAAAATCCATAGGAGTGTTTCTGGAACACTTTGCAATGCAGTGTAAGGTAGAACCCCAGTCAATATTTAACTTAAAGCTACTATCTGTAATTTTCTAAACTTTATTTCACTAAAACACTAATCCTGGCAGCTATTATCCAATCCTAGTAAAAACAATTTCCCAGGAATATAAACACCATTAAATTACCTAGTTGTAGGGGGTACCTATTAGATTATCTTACTCTTGCTAATCTAGACTCTACAGAGAACAACAAAAATAAATTGGCAAACCTATTTTTCCCCTTAAGGCAACATTCAATAAATGTTGATTATTCATGGGAAGCATATTTAATATACTTAAAAGTTAAAACACTCTCCAAACAATGAAAATGGCTAGTCTAAACATGATAAGGCGATGGTAGGTCAGGAATTTCCCTTTTCTTCTTTCAATGAATGTTACAAGCATTTAATCTTGTCAATAATTATTTCAAACGTCACAAAAAGACTCACACTGCAAGCTCATTGCATAGCTTATAATGTGCAGACTTCATTTGACAGTAACCAAGATGTGTAAGAAACTAATTGGAAACAGATAGGTCATACCCAAGGCTAGCTGCTTCTAGACTTTCCTCTGATTGAATTATACTTGTAGTAAGAGCCTTAATCACTTATAACACATACCTATACAACTTGTCAAATCAACACACGTCACACCACCTTAATGTTAGGATATTCCGACACATAGGAAATAGTTAAGTTCAACTTGGTCTAATATAGAGTTAGGTAAAGTGTGTTTCTTTACCGTTGTACATTTTGTAACTTACAATCCGACGGTCACGATATG
>APFE031663612.1:23318-126555 GCA_000404065.3 Pinus taeda | reverse complement strand
TGTTTCCCTCTCTGAGGGTTTTAACCACATCAAAATACTGGTGTATTGATCTGTGATCTATTTGTGAGCGGTGTCCTTTTGGTGTTCTATCTCAGGAACTTACCCTGTAAATTCCTACACTTAAATGTCATGACACATCAGATCATGTTGTCATTTTTTGCATTGTGTGTTTGCAAATGACCTTTTATGCTCAGAAATAAACTTTGTGTGGTACTGCCCAGCAGTCCATCTTTGGGTTTGTTCCTCTAACGCAGAGAGGCAGAGGGCTAACGCAAGGGGTTCCAGAGCTACGCAAAGAGGCAGAGGGCTGACGCAGGGGGTTCCAGAGTTACGCAGATACTAGCAAGGCTGACACAGAGCCTTGGATAAGCGCCGAAAGGATTTTCGTGGGGCAAACTAGTGCTGAGAAGCTGAATACTTGCTTCCGAGAAGAGGTATTATTGTCTTGTAAAAATCTCTATTGGGTGAGCCAATTTGGCACCCTAGTTGTACTCAAGAAATTTGCATAATAATAAAACCCTTTGAACTACTGCACGGGTTTTCCCGCATTGAGTTTTTCCAGGGACGATTGTCCAAAAATAACACTGTACCTTTTGTGTTTGTCTATTATTTCAGTTGATGATCCGAATATGAGTTGAGGTTGCATTTGTGTTTATTTTCGGTATTTATATGAACAAATAACTTGTTAAGGAATAAACAAGTAGGTGAAATAAACCAGATAATGCAGTAGGAATTTATGATGTGTCAGACTCGGAAATTTCAACATGGTATCAGAGAATTGCAAATCACAAGAGGATTGAAGGCACCAACATAATCAGAAGTATTTGCAGCAGTAGCAGTTGTCCTGAGAAACAGAGCTGCTTCTAAGCAGAAAGCAGTGGAGGAGGAGTGACATAGAGGGCCTGCGTCATCATTTCAAGCAAAAGAGAGGGCCAATGCAGATGTAGAGAGAGGCAGTTGCAAAGAGGATCGGAGAGGAGCAGATCAACAGTTGGCGGGAAGATTTCCAGCAGGGAAATGAGGACTTAGAGGGAGATTTCCAGGAGGGAAGTCAAATATCATAGGGAGTCCAGAAGGAGAGGAGATGGCAGTGAACGGACTAAGGGATCAAGACAAGTTGGATGGCGCTTCCAACTTTGTCATCTAGGAGGCCAGGATCCCGTCAGTGCTGGATAGACATCGCATCAAGGGCTTCGTCTTGAGAACCATGGCTATCCCAGTCGACCCAATTGATAATGAGAAGTATGAGGATGCAATGGCGAGGGCAAAGTACATAATCCTTGATGGGGTCAAGGATCATGTCGTACCACATATTGTCGAAAAGAACACGGCAAAGGAGATGTGGGATACTTTGATGACATTGTATCAGGGCACTTCCGTGTAGCGGAAAATGCTATTAGAGAATCAGTTGCGGTCATATCAGATGCAGAAGGGGGAGCAGATAGATCTATACCTCCTCAAATTGCAGGATATTTGGGACCAACTTACTTCCATAGGGGCCACACCAGAACAGGAGTTCATGGTGAGGACCGCCCTGAATGCAATCTCTCAGGATTGGGAGACATTTGTCCAAAGCATTTTGGGCAGAGCTAACCTTCCAAGATGCGAAGAGATGTGAGCAGCTCTTTGCCAAGAAGAGATCAGACGGTTGACCAAGGCGGAGAGTAGCAACAAAGGGGGTGGAATCAAGAAAGAGGAGGAGGAGGATGCGGCTCTGGCATCTGCGTGACAACAGGGGAAGAGGAAGAAGAAGGACATCTCCAAGGTGAAATGCTTCCATTGTGGGGAGTTGGGTCATTATGCAACCCAGTGTCCAAGGAAGAAGAATAAGGGAGAGGCTTCTCACTCCAAGGCAGCACTGGCTAAGGCGGGGAAAGAAGTCGAGACTGATGAAGATTGTGCCATGAGTGCTCATGCACCTCTAGAGAAGAGGTGGAGTGACATCAAGTTGTAGTCAGGAGGACTACAGAAGATGAGGGGCAGGATCCTTGAGGTACCCAAACTCTTGAATCATAACCGGCTACGGGAGCCCCAAATGACAATAGCAGGATGATGGATGTCGGGAAGAAGCAAGATGTGATGGAGCGACAAGGCAATGCTAGAGTGCAGAGGTTTGTAGCAGCGCGGTGGGGGTTGCAGCAATGCGAGAGACATAGAGGTTGCTGCAGCAGTGCGAGAGGCACAATGGAGGTTGCAGCAGTGCGGGAGGCACAGAGGTGGTTGGCAGTTGCAGCAGCACAGAGGCAACAGAGAAAGCACCAGATAGCAGCAGAGGTAGCTTTAGCATTAGAAGGCTTCCGAACTAACAAGGATGTTAGTAGTTGGGTATATCAGTTACTTACTTCTCGGTAACTGACTTGCAGTGCAGCAGTTAGCAATGGTAGTGTTATGGGCAACATAATGCAACATGTTGAGAGGGAGTTGCAGCACAGATGTAGCAATTGCAGTGGCAGAGCCATGGGCAGCAGTACACAAAGCAACAGTGCAGTGGATGTAGGGCAGCAGGCCCAGCATCAGCACAGGTACCAGTGTAGAAGGACCAATCTGATGTTTAGTGGTAGAGCATTACTAGAGCACATTCCTCGCTAAGAGGGAGTGTTGATTTGTGGTAGCATCGGATGTGCTCTAGCCATGAAATTTGGTGGAGAGGCTAAAGCACATGAGATCTCCAAGACCCAAAAATGGTTTGGGGAAATTCCACTTGGTTAGAGAGATATTTAAATAATTAATATTTTTAATGGGGTTCCTAAGTCTAAACATAGGAAAATTAAAATATTAATGGGTATTAATATAAAACTGGGTGAGAATGTTTTAAATGACATGGATCAAGCCAAAGCTAATCTTAGTCGTTGATTAGAGACTTAATCTCAGCCATTGAAGACTCAACAGGAAAAGTATAAGAGGAGGCTTGAGGGTCAGTTGGAGGTACACCAAGATTGATCAGTCAGTTTGATTTTCTGGAGCGGGGTTTGCTGAGAAAATTCGAACAAGTGATCTGAGTTGCAGCGAGGGGAAGTGAGTACATAGCAGAGAGGCAGAGATAGTGCCAGAGGGTCAACACAGTGACTGAGGAGGCTACGCAGACACAGCTAGAGAGTGCGCAGAGGCTGAGGGGCCTGCGTGGGTGATGCAGAAGGCCTGAGAGTTGAAGCAGAGAGGTAGAGGGCTGACGCAGGGGGTTCCATAGCTACGCAGAGGCTAGCAGGGCTCATGCAGAGCCTTAGAGAAGCGCCGGAAGGATTTTCGTGGGACAGACTAGTGTTGAGAAACTGAATATCTGCTTCCGAGAAAAGGTATTATTGCCTTGTAAAAGTCTTTGTTAGGTGAGCCAATTTGGCACCCTAGATGTACTCAAGAAATCTGCATAATAATAAAACCCTCAGAACTACTACACCGGTTTTCCCGCATTAGGTTATTCCGGGGACGATTGTCCAAAAATAACGGTCTCCCTTGTGTGTTTGTCTATTATTTTCGTTGATGATTTGTATATGAGTTGAGGCTGCATTTGTGTTTATTTTCAGTATTTATATGAATAAATAACTTGTTAAGGAATAAACAAGTACATGAAATAAACCAGATAATGCAGTAGGAATTTTCTGACACGTCAGACTTAGAAATTTCAACAGACTACAGAACATATATGGTGGGAGCAAAGGATGGAGCTGGAGAACAAAACATACCAAGGAGCAGTCTTTGAGTGGGAGCATGCTCTCTTGAAAATCGTTCGTTTTGGGAGGACTCTCCTCACACAACACTACCACCAAGAGTGCAATATGTGAACAAGATTGTGGGGGTCAAGAGCAAAAAGGGCTTCTTGGATGAAAAAGTATCAAAGGTAATATTTACAAAATACCTCTATTAAATGGAATGGTAGAGAGGTTGGTCAAGATGGATAGTTCCATAGGTAAGTTCATAGCCCTCGGGGCCAATACTATGCTATGAGTTCTACTTTCACCATCAAAGTGTTGCTAACCTAGCAAAGCATCAATCATGTGTTATAGAGGCTACAAAAGGAGAGGAGTTGGAAGTTTGTGTTAATGGTAAAAGGTAAGTTAGGCTGGGAAGTGTGAGTGGGCGTTAGGGTGGTGGGTGTGATGGCAATTAATGTGCTAGAGTGTTTGTACTGAGGGGGGATGTTCAAGTAATGTCAACACACAAATATATGTGCACACTGTAGACACATGAATGTTGATTATTTAATGTTCAATGTTAAATTTTAGGATGTGTTACCAAATGTACTATGTAATAAAGTAAAGATTAGATGATTAAACCACCATAACTTCCTTAGGGTCTTGTTGACCACTACGTGTCAACGACCCATAGCAGGTACACCCCCTTTTTTCGCAAAAGGGATAGCACCTAATCAATGTGTCTGTGTCGTTCAGTTATCGTCATCAACCTGATTTCCAAGATGTTATAATATAAACCCTTTCTGCATGTATATGATGTAAATAATCTCAGTAGATTCGCGTCATATATGTAATGGCCTAGGTAAACCTACTATTCTAGTGACGATCTACATTCTGAGAGGTTTTTTGTCTCACCGATCCATTCTCGGATGGTTGACAGAGTTTTCCTTCAATCTTACCCTAGAGCCGGAATGGATTTTGTCACTGGGATCTTAGGCGAGTCCTAGTGTTATAGATCCAGTCTATGTAAAAATGATTTAGGAATAATCCTAACTATTTGGTTAGGTTATTTTATTACAAACTGCTTGGTCTTCTGGATTATATTTGTGTCACAGAAATGGGTAGTTTGTGAGGATCTATTACAAATGGGTTTTCCCCCTTATGATGTAAAAATATGAAATCATGATGTAAAGTGTCTTGAGGGTTGGAAAAATAACTTATCCCCTCATAGGTTAATTAATTAAATTTTCTGGCCAAAAATTAATTAAAATCCTAAGCCAGAAAATTAGTTAATTCTAGGTCCTAGGTAAATTTAAATTCTCCAAAGGCAAAATTCGTTCGTCCTTAAAAATCAAATTTTAAAAGTTCTCGGGACTAAGGTAAATTAATTATTTTGCTAAATTTTAAGCCTTTAGTCCCTGGGGGTTAAGTCAAAGTCAAATTTTTGAGGAAATTAACTCAAAAAATTTAGTTTCGAGTTAATTAAAATGCATTTAATTGGAAAAATCGAATTTCCTCAAGAATTTAATATTTCGACGGATGAGATTAAAAGAAATTTTAATCCTCATCAACGGTCGAGATCCCTTTAACGAGGATCACTCGACCTAGCCGTTGGAGGATTTATCTTTAAATAGGAAGTCATTTGTCAGTTGATCTATCCGATATTTGAGTCGTGTGCTAAGTGAAAAGCTCGTGTAATCTTTTTTTGAATAATAAAAAAAAGACTTTGGGGTTAATTTTCGCCGGTGTTACTCTTCATAGAAATACTATAAGATGTGTCGTTTTCATGCAGCCATTGATAATAGCTTCTAAAAGAGTGATTTGAATACAGGTATCTTGCTCAGTCGCTGGGGTTTAATTGATAATTTAAATTTTGAATGTAATAGTGGGTATCTCTATTTATCTGAATTTTATTATTATTTTCTCACTCTATTTTGATGGTTAAATTGAGTTTTGCAGGAAAGTTTTGATTTTTAGATCCTCGGGCGTTAGGGGAAGTTTTCAATTGCACCAGACAACTCCCGATCCGTGTTTTCTGAAGAGCCCAACTAAATTTAATCCAGGGCTTATCATAAGATTTTTATTGGTGATGCATGAAGGGTTTCAAGCTAAGCACCTCCTTTAAAATTTAAAAAAAATAATTTTTAAGTACAAAATTCATAAATCTAGCTGTTGAGAACCTTAAATTATCATATTTGGGAGCGGAGTTGGACTCACACTCCGTAGATCTAATAGATCTGCCATTCTTGTACATAGATCTGTAAAAAAAAAAAATGGGTTTTCTAACTTGGGTTTCTGGGGTTTTATTTATTTTTTGTATATCTGGGTTTTGGGTGTTTTTGTTTTCAGGTACAAGTTGCAGACTTGAACGTTAAGTTTGACTTAAAGCCAAATCTAGGCCCTAAAGGGTAAGATCCGGCCTCAAAATCATTTTTGCAGGGATATTATCCAGCCTTTTTTTCGATGCAAGGGTTTTAAATTTTTTAAATCTGAAAATAATTTTATAGGGGTTTCACTAATAAATCTGAAGCAGAATATATAAACTAAATCAGAGATTTCAGGAATTTTTTCTTGGGTTCTTTGGCTACCATTTTTTTTGCTACCTGGGGTTTTTTGCATTTTTGCTGCAAAAATTTTGAAAGAAATTTAAAGAAATGCCCGCAGCCCTCTATCACTGCCTGCGGCCCTCATTTTCTGTCTGCTCTTCTCCTCTCAAGCAGCTCCCTCAACATTACCCACAGCCTCCACATTTCTACAAAAAACAGGCTTCCTAAACCCTGCTACCATTCATTTTCCTTCCCTCCTCGCATTTCCCTGTCAACTCCTTCAAATCTGCGGCTACCTACTACCTACATCCCTTTTGGCCTGCATCCCTCCTTCCCTTGACTCCTCGTTGTGTGAGTTCTTCAAAACCCTTCGAAAATCCTTCATCAACCTACATCAAGCTCCTTCGAGCTCTAATCGTTGCTGCCATCAGTCGTCCTTGCAACAAAACCAAGTCGCTCCTCCCTTCCGTTGCTCGCAGTCATCTGCCTTCTTCGTCGAACACTACTCACTGCATCTTCAATTCATGTGCATAGATCTGTAAAAAAAATTGGGTTTTCTGACTTGGGTTTCTGGGATTTTATTTATTTTTTGTATATTTGGGTTCTGGGTGTTTTTGTTTTCATGTACAAGTTGCAGATCTAAAGGTGAAGTTTGATTTGAAGCTAGATCTAGCCCCTGAAGGGTAAAATGTTGAAGTTTCTAAGTTTACTTAGTTTAGAAACCCTTCATGCACTTTTTCTGATTTATTCCTACCTACTTGTCAATTTTTATTTAACGAGTTATTTACAATGTAAATACTGAAAATAAACACCAGTGCATGCTCAACATATTATAGATTATCAACTAAAAGAAACAAGAACAAACACACCACATAACACCATTATTTTTGGACCAATGTCCCCGGAAAAACCTAATGTGGGAAAACTGGTGCATCTATCTGAGGGTTTTCTTATACAATCTAGGTGCCGAAACTGGCCTACCCAACAAAGAATTTCCTTAGCAGCTATACCTCACAGTTTGAGAGAAATCTCCTGGTTGAAACCCCGGAAAACCCTTCTGGCAGCTCTTCAACACAAAACTGCTCTGCAACCCAGCGTTTGCCCAAACTGGACTGTGTCAGCCACTCTCTGTCTCACGCTGGCCCTGCGTCAGCCTTTCTAGGCCTGTGTCAGCCCCTGGAGGCCCTGCATCAACTCTGGGAGCCTTTGTGTCAGATGCATTGGCCCCTCTGGTGCTCTGCAAGTGCTGCCTCTGCGTGGCCCTGCGTGAGCCCTTGTGAGCTCTACATCACCCTCCTTGGCTACTGCGCTGCTCCCCCGACACAATCTCTGCCTTCTCTGTTTCTCTGTACTCAATACCCCTCAGCTACTCTCTCGATCACTGATTCTCTCTCTCTTAGCAAACCCCGCTCTAAAGAATAGAATGACTGATCATCTCGTGTGTTCTCCAAGTGACCCTCAAGCCTCCTCTTATACTTTTCTTGTTAACATATCAACGGCTGAGATTAAGTCCTTAATCAACGGCTAAGATTAGATCTGGCTTGATCCATGTCTTTTGGACCATTCTAACATAGATTCATATTAATACACATTAATATTTTATTTTCCCTAAGTTTAGACTTAGGGACTCCATTAAAAATATTAATTATTTTAATATCTCTTGATCAGTTTAGAATCTGCCCAAACCCTTTCTAGGTATTGGAGATCTCATGTGCCCCAACCTCTCCACCAAATTTGTGGCTAGAGCACATCCGATGCTACCCCAAATCAACACTCCCTCTTAGCGAGGAGTGTGCTCTAGTAATACTCCTCACTAAGTATCACATCAGTCCCTATGCTGATGCTAGGCCTTCCTGCCCAACATCCTCTACACTGCTGCATCCTGTACTACTGCCCATGGTTCTGTCACTGCCACTGTTGCATCTGTACGATAGCTCCCTCTGCATCTGTGCTATTGCTGGTCCTTTCTCCTAGCACTGCATCCGCACTGCACCTCCTCTCATCATGCTGCATCGTGCTGCCCATTGTTGCACTGCAACTCAGTTACTGAGAAGTAAGTAACTAAACTCCCAACTGACCTCCCTATTGGGCTAGAGACACCCACTGATGCTGAAGCTCCCTCTGTCGCTGACAAGTGCTCCCTCTCTGACCTTTGTGCTGCTGCAACAACTCCCTGTATCTCGCACCATTGCACACCTCTCTATGCCATCCTACACTGGTGCAACACTCTTGTGCATCTCGCACTGCTGCAGCCTACTAGGCTTGCGCTGTCACGGGACTCCTGCACTGTAGCTCTCTCTGCTACTCCATCCGCATCCGTCTCTACCCACATCAGCCAATCCTGCTACTCCTCTTTGGGGGTCCCATAGCAAGGTCTAATCCAAGACGCTGGGTACCTTGAGGATCCTGCCCCTCATTGCCTGTAGTCCACCTAACTACAACTCGATGTCTCCCCACTTCTTCTCAAGTGGCGCATGTGCACTCATGGCACAATCATCGTTTGCCAAAACTTCCTTCTCTGCCCATGCTGGCACTGCCTTAGTCTCGGAAGACTCTCCCTTACTCTTCTTACTTCGACACTGGGTCGCATAATGACCCAGCGCCCCACAGTGGAAGCATTTGATCTTGGAGAGATCTTTCTTCCTCTGCTTTTCCTACTTTCCCTCAGATGCTAAGGCCACGTCTTCCTCCTCCTGCTTGACTTTGATCCCCTTGTTGCTGCTACCCATCTTCCACTATCGTCTGATCTCTTCTTGGCGAAGAGTTGCCCACATCTCGTCCCAAGGTGGGAGAGTCCCTCTGCCCAGTATACTCTGGACAAACACCTCCCAGTCTTCTGAGACAGCATTCAAGGTTGTCCTCACCATCAGCTCCTGATTCGGTGTCGCCTCTATAGTGGTGAACTGATCTCGGATCTCATTCAGTCCTCCGAGGAAGGTGTCAATCGGTTCTCCCTTCTTCATCTGATACAACCTCAACTGATTCTCAAGCAGCATTCTTCTCTGCACAGAAGTATGCTAGTATAGCTTCTTGAGAGCGTCCCACATCTCAAATGCCATTTCCTTCTTGGCTATGTGTGGTACTACATGATCCTTGACCTCCTCAAGGATAATGCTCTTGGCCCTCGCCATTGTCTCCTCGTACTTGTCATTATCATTGGGGTCGATTGGGATAGCTATTACCTTCAAGGTGAAGTTCTTGACACGATTCCTGTCAAGCACTGATAAGATTATGGCCTTCCAGACGGCGAAGTTCGATGTTCCATCCAGTCTATCCTGGTCTCTTACCCCGTGTAGTGCTATGATGCTCCTCTACTTCCCTCCTGGAAGTTTTTTGTTCGACTCCTTTGAGTCTCTACTCCCCGTCTGGAAGTTCTCTTCCGGACTCCCTCTGAGCCCTGATTTCCCTCCTGGAAATCCTTATGTCGCTTGTTGAGATGGCCCCTACTTTGATCGTCTTGTGCAACTGCACAGCTGATCCAGGTCCCTCGGCTAGAAACCCTTGGTAACAACTCCTCTGGCCCTTGCTCTATCAAGTATTGTTCTGACTACAGTACCTCACCAGCTCCACTCTGCAATATTTCTGCAACCTTCTAGACTCCAGCAACTGCCTCTCTCTGAACTGTGTAAGCCCCTCTGCCCCATGCTAGGTCTGCATCGGCCCTAGGATGCCCTGCGTCAGCCCTCTAGCCCTCTGCGTCAGCAACGTTAGCCTCTCTGAGGCTCTATGCAATTCTCAACTTCCTCTGCGTGGCTCTGGCTGGCTCTGTGTCACACTTTCTTGGCTTCTGCACTGCTAGAAACAACTTTTGTCACCTCGGGACAACTTCTGTCACTTTAGAATGAAATAAATTAAAGGACTTGCATTCTCACATTAAATATTTTAATGTGGCCTATGACCCATTCAAATTTTAATTTATTAACCCTTTGATTTGTTTTACTTCTTCATTTATCACATTAGAGTTACTGCCTAAGAAATAATCAAAATTCTAATTTAAAGTTCCTTCGTGTTGTTTGGTGATTAAATGCATTTTTGTGATTTCTCTATTGTCAAGGTGCAATAAATGTTTAAAAACCATATTGACTGGAGAAAGATAAGTTTTGCTAGATTATCTTGCATGCTAAAGTTTTGAGCATCTTACATTTAATTGTTCATGATCGCTGCTTTGCCACATTATAAATTGCTTTGGGTGACTTGTCATTTATTTATTCTTTGGTTAATTCAAATTAAAGGCATTGGTCTGTAGTCATTTTTATCTTGTGATTGTGTCTATCTATCTCAATTGACCGAGACTTATTTTAAACACATCAAGTTGTTCATCCTTAAAATCTCTTAGAGCCTGTGTTCCACATGCTATCCTCATCCATTCACCTTAAGGACTACCCCCCTTGACTTGTATAGGAGAGAGTCTAAACGGAGTGAGTACGGATTAGAGTGACAGCCCTTACTCTAACCGTGGCGCAGTACCTCGACACTTTTGCGACAACATTTTTTGGCGTTGTTGCTGAGGACATAGTTTTCTATCCTTGGTCCTCTCATCTCTTATCATCATTTGATCCGTCCAACTTCATCTCATCTTCATCTCATATTCTCTTCCGGGTCTAAGTTAGATTTCTATCCGAGTGGCGACTCCACTTCCTTCATCTTCTACAAGGGCGTGTACTAGGAGGAATCCAAGCAGCTTGGCTAATCCTACTCCAGACCCTGAAAGGGCTCTCAGAGCTAGATTACACAAGCTCTCTTCTCGTACACTCCTTGTCAATCTCGGTCAGGAAGTGGTAGCATAAAAACTATGCTGAAGTATGAAAAACTGATAGCTTGTAGAGCTGAAACACGAAGACTGGTAGCTTCAAGGCTTTAATATAAAAATACACACAGGTATTTAATATAATAATTTATATATATATATATATATTATATATAATATATATATATATATATAAAAGTTGATATAAGATTTACGATGAGGCATTTTTTTTACCTCAACAAGTGACCTTCTGAATAGGCATGTCTTTTAGACATGCTTTCAACAATTTAATGATTATTTAACCAAAAATTTTAATATCTAATATTATTATTATTTTATTTTTTTTAATTGTTATGAATTATATCATAACATAGCCTCCTTCGGAAGCTTTGTCCTCAAGCTTTAACGATGTCAATTTTTCTTCGCTTAGTGTTCGTTGTCTAGATGTATAAATCTGGCCATTTTCTCGTCTTATAGGTCATCATAATATTTCTTGGATATTTTTTTTAAATAATATTCTTTATAAGTCTAAATTTTTTATTTTTATTTTAAGCTATTTTTTTTTTTTTTTTTTTTTTTTTTTTTTTTAATTACAAATTATATATATATATATGTATATATATATATATATATTATATATATATTTATTTTTAATAAATATTTGATTTCTATATTACTAACTTTATATATATAATATATAGTTATTAATGGACCAATCACACCTTTTGACCACGGTGGCTGACCGTTTGACCTGCAATAACACCAAGACGGACCATTGGTAGCCAACGATAGCGGAAGGATTCCAATCCACAGTGGTTGCCAACGGCAATGAACAGGAAGAGCCCAAGATTCAAATGCCTGAACAAAGAGAATTTGGGGTATGTTTGCCTGAAGAGGAGGACCCGCGGCGTACTTGCCTGAACTGGAAGAGCTGGTGACCGAGCTATTGGCGGAACGACGCTGTTGGAGGTAGCGGGGAACTGGCCACAGGGCCGATGCGTTGTGTGTTGTTGCCGTGGTGTAGAAGCAGAGAATGGTGGAGAATTTGGCGTGGGACCACGTGGCCTCTTCCTACTTTGGTTCGCTGCCTCTGCAAGATGGCGAAGCAAAAGCCGTGAATTTACCAACCCTTGGGACCCGAAATTATCCTCGAGGTGGAGGCAGTGGAAGGCCACCGTATCATTTGTGGAAACAAAAGCGTCCTTCACTTCCAAATTCTGTCGCTCAACAACCAATATGATTGAAGGTAAGAGGTTGCCCTTCTTCGCACACTTTATTGTAATGAACAGATCTTTACCTGCATGGCTATTCACTGATATCTCCGGCAATATTGCATAGTCCAAAGAGCCAATAGTGGATAAGATGGTGTCGGTTAGCTGCGATTGAGAATTACCGGCCGTGTCTGCACCGCCTGCACGTTTGTTAGTGCGAGTGCGGAGACGCTGCTGGAGATGGTGAATGTAATTTATAGTCTCCGCTACACTGTTGATTTTGTCAGTCTTGACAGTTTGATTCGGCAGCAAGAAATGGATTTTGGAGAACAATTGATTCATGGTGTTGCGTCGCCGTCTTTCCGAAAGAATACGAATCTCCCAATCCGATATGCTCGCATTCGTTTGAGGGCCGCATTGATTCCTCTTGAGAACCTTATAATTCCAATATTCTTCATCTTCAACGTCAGCGCTCCATTTATTCGAAGGAAATTGCGGCATTGGTGGTGCTACTTTAGCCGCAATATGCGAGCAATAGCCTTTCTCTATCCCGGTCACAACTGTTGACCGACGATAGTAGGGTCCTTCCAGCGAGTTTTCACCGGTTTCCACTGACGCCAGCGGTAATGTTGATGAGGCAATAGGAACAGGAGCGGGGGGTGATGTATGTCGTTCGCTCAGAGATTTCGTGAAAGGATTGGGTTCAATGGTACTATCATTAGGTCTTATTTCATACTTTAGCAAGCCACGATTCCTGCAAGGCACATAAGGACTACGCAACCTACCGCATCTATAATTCGGGCTACAAGAATATCTGCACCTGTAATCATTGCCAAAGCTACGTCAGCTTCTTCTATAAGGTGGGCTTTGGCTTCTCCTGCCATATGGTGGAGGACTAGGCCTGCAAACGTAACTGTCGGAGGCTAGGGGGCTTCTACTACGTCTCCTTCTCTAACCGAGGCTTCTTCTTCTTATCATAGTATATCGCGCTGATCGAGACGTCGAACAATAAGCACTTATATTCCGACTCAATTCAGGGCATCGGCCTTTGATATGACCATATTGTCCATATTCGTAACATCTATTTGACCAGTCATCTTCTGCGTAGTCTCTGGCGATGTGACCCACTCAACCACAGTTGTAGCATAGTGCTTGACCTCCTCGCCCTCTTCCATTGCTTATATTAGAACTCTTTAAGATGCTTCTTGAGGGGTCTTGGATTTTTTCTGGCATATCAACCTCTATTGAAGTGTCTGCCATTTTTTTTTAACAATTGCTCCTAAGCTTGGAATGTCATCTCTATCATTTCCTTTATCATTTTTTTTTATTTTCTACAACACCTTCATCCTCAACATCATCATCATTCTGATCAAAATATTCTTGATTTATATCAGCTTCATCGAAATCATTATCTTGATCTAGATTATCCTTATTCACATCAAGATTAGCTTTATTTGAATCTTCATCTAGATCATTTTCCTTACTATCGATTTCCCTTCGACATGTATTAATTTCTGCAAATGAATTTTCTAAATGTTGAAATGCTTCTTGAATTTTACTAAATTGTTCAACGTAACCAGGATGTGAACGTAATGGCACATTGTGCGGAGAACTACGTTCAAAGGCCCGCATGATTATATCGTGTGCCATGGCTCTGATACCACTGTAGCATGAAAACTATGCTGAAGTATGAAAAACTGATAACTTGTGGAGCTGAAACACGAAGACTGGTAGCTTGAATGCTTTAATATAAAAATACACACAGGTATTTAATAATAATTTATTATTATATATATATATATATATATATATATATATATATATATATATATAAGATGATATAAGATTTACAATGAGGCCCTGCTTTTATACCTCAACAAGTGACCTTTCGTGAATGGGCATGTCTTTTAGACATGCCCTTTCACTTAATTTAATGATTACTTAACCTAAATAATATTTAATTATTTAATATTTATATTTATTTTATTTATCTAATTGTTATGAATTATATTCATAACAGAAGCTCTCTGTGACATCCATTCACTCTTCTTGAATCCTCACGTTCCAGACATCATGGATATCTATCAACCTCTTAACTTTGCTAACATCCAGGGTTATCCCCATAACCTTCCTAATACTGGTCTAGACAAACTACCCGCTTTCCAAGGAAATAATGCAATCACTGTTAAAAATCATTTATATGCTTTTCAGACTTGGTGGGCTAAATTCGCTCTGGCTCAAAATTATGAAGATGTGCAAATGAAATGCTTCGTCTTGACCCTTGAGCAGGATACTATGGATTGGTTTAGGGATAGGCCTGATCATAGCATTGATTCATATGATTCCCTCCTTAATGCTTTTAAAGAGAAATTTGGTGATAAGAAAGGAGATCGATTTCTAGAAAAAGCCATTAGTGTTATTAAAAAGAAAGAAAATGAAACATGTGAAGAATTTAATAGAAGCTTTAATGGTATGCTTAAAGAAATATCTATTGATTACAAACCAACTGAGAAAATGCTTCTTGAACACTATCTTGATGCTTTCAATAGTGACACTTCTCATGAACTGAGAAGGTCCAAGCCTGGTAATTACAAGGCTTGTCAAATCACAGTTGACGAGCTGGAAAAAGATAAGAAGGCTTCTGGCAAATCTGAAGTTCCTGGGTTTGATAGATCTGTTGTTAAATTAAAAGAACCTAAAGGAAAAGAAAAGGAACCTGAAGAAGAATCTATGCAACAATTGCTTAATAAGTAGAAAATATGGAGTTAAATCAAGCTAGGATGATTGTTGATAATGCTAAGGAGATAACTGCATTATAGTCTAGGTTAATTCAAATGGAACGAGCTCAACCTACAGGTTAGAATAACAATAATAATAATAATCGAAATAATTGGCAAAAGAAAGGTCAGTCTAGTGAGCAAAGGCCTCCTCACCCTCTTGAAACAAATAATCTTGTGGAGGAGACCCTGCCTTATTGTAGACCCTGTGATGAGCTTCATGAAGAAGCCACTTGTCCTACTATCAAGAGAATCATGCATCATCGAATGCTTGGGACAAGCAACCAGATAAATGTGGTTGGTAAAGAATATCGCTCGTTGCAAGAAAATTGGGAAGAGGTCAAGGGAAATAGTCACCTGTCAAACCTTTCACATCTTCATATAGCACTAATAATTTTGGTCAAGAAACTGATGTCTTGGTTAAACTTTTTAGTGAGGAGCCTCCTGCTAAGCGAGTTCTTGAAATTGCTAAGGACAAGAGGCTAGCCTATCAGAGAAGAAGTCAAATGATAATCAAGTTAATTCTCGAAGTCTTAACCCAAGATCAGCTTCTGGTATGAATATTGATTTAGGAGGTTGGTTTAATAATTCTAAAGTTTTTGTTCCTGTCACTGAAATAGTGAAAATCCCCTCCCAGAAGACCAAGTTCCAAAATGCTATTGGCAGTACCCAGGTGAATGCAACTCAAGAGGAAACTCATGAGGCTTTCTACCAGGATGTTCCCGTGTATTTCCAAAATATGGAATCCAATAACAAAGGGCATTCTCCATTTTTCATTACTTTGCTTGTTAATAATTATCAGTGATATAACTGCATGCTTGACTCTGGTGCTTCCGCTTGTGTGATGACTAAGAGAGTCATGGAGCAGCTTAACTTAAGGATATCTAGGCCTTACTATAACATATGTGCGCCATGGATTCGAAGAAAATTGAAGTTCTTGGGTTGATTAAGGACTTACAAGTCCATCTGTCTGTCTACCCTGATATCATGATTGTCATGGACATAGTTGTGGTTGATGTGCCTGATGCTTGGGGTATGCTTTTGTCTAGGAAATGGGCCTTTGATTTAAGAGGAACCATTCAAATGAATTGGTCATATGCTACGATTCCTGCCCCTAATGGTCAAGGATTTCTTAAATTAAATAGAGAGCCTGAAAGGAGATTCCGTGTCGAAGATCCTAAAAGTCCCCATAATGAGATAATATGTGAGCAACCTAACCATGGGAATCATGCTATTTTGTCTAGTTCGATCATTCCCATAGAGGTCAAGGTTGATAAAAAAGAGGGTGATTTAAAAGATAAGGTTTGGCATTTATACTTTGATGGTGCAACATCTAGGCATGGTAAAGGTGAGAGAATTATCCTAAAATCTCCCCTTGGTCATGTTTTCAAATTTGCCAATCGGTTAGAATTTGAAGCGACCAACAATGTGGCTGAATATGAAGCCTTGTTGTTGGGTATTGAATTGGCAAAAGCTTTGAAAGTTAAATTGTTAAGTATCAAGGGTGATTCAAACTTAGTTATCATGCAAATAAAAAACAAATTTACATGTAAGAATCAGAGATTAAGAAATTATAGAAATGTTGTGTGGGATACCATGGAGTATTTTGATGCCATCAATCTTGAAGCTATCCCAAGAGAGAAAAATTGCTTAGCTGACGAGTTAGTTGTTGTTGCTTCCACCATGCAGTTGTCTGATAAATTAATTGAAGATAAAACTAGGACAAATATCATTTTTAAACCTTCTATCCCGGATAAATCTGAACATGGGCAAACTTTTGATAATGAAACACGTGTTATTCACTTTCTAAATAATTTGGATAATTTTCATGGTTTTGAGGTAAATTTTGCAGAAGACAAATCCAAGCGGCTTAATTTTCAGAGAAGGAAGAGTCCTACCATATGCACGATTGAAAATGGCACATGTGAAAAGTAGCCTATAGATTTGCCTGAAAGCAGGCAAATGCTCAGCATGCACTACATTGAACACATCTGATGTCATGGGCATCCTTTGTATTGTATTCCTAACCCTACACCATTTTTCAATATTTTATTTTTGTAGGTAGATATTTTTCATGTCATTAGGATAGTTAATAAATGAAGAGCTTATATCTTTCTTGTGCTTAACGTTATATGATGACTTTTGGATGGACGCCACTTATGTTATATTGTGTGTTGCGTGGATGAAGGTTCTGGATTCTCACATTCCTCTGATGCAGCAACGTGTCCCCAAGGAGAGCCAGATGTTGACCACTACGTGTCAAAGTCCCATAGCAGTACCACCCCTTTTTTCGCAAAAGGGATAGCATCTGATCAATGTGTCTGTGTCGTTCAGCTATCGTCATCACCCTGATTTCCAAGATGTTATAACGTAAACCCTTTCTGCATGTATATGATGTAAATAATCTCAGCAATTCTGTGTCATGTATGTAATGGCTTAGGTAAACCTACTTTTCTAGTGACAATCTACATTCTGGGAGGTTTTTTGTCTCACCGATCCATTCTCGAATGGTCGGCAGAGTTTTCCTTCAGCCTTACCCCAGAGCCGAAATGGATTTTGTCACTGGGATCTTAGGCGAGTCCTAGGGTTATAGATCGAGTTTGTAAAAGTGATTTGAGAATAATCCTAACTATTTGGTTAGGTTATTTTATTACAAATTGCTTGGTCTGCTGGATTATATTTGTGTCGTAGAAATGTGTAGTCTGTGAGGGTCTATTACAAATGGATTTTCCCCCTTGAGAATTGGAAAAATAATTTATCCCCTCATAGGTTAATTAATTAAATGTTCTGGTCAAAAATTAATTAAAATCCTAAGCCAGAAATTTAATTAATTCTAGGTCCTAGGTAAATTTAAATTCTCTGAAAGCAAAATTCGTCAGTCCTTAAAAATCAAATTCTAAAAGGTCCCGGGACTAAGGTAAATTAATTATTTTACTAAATTTTAAGCCTTTGGTCCCTAAGAGTTAAGAAACAGTCAAATTTTTGAAGAAATTAACTCAAAATTTTTATTTTTGAGTTAATTAAAATGCATTTAGTTGAAAAAATCGAATTTCTTCAAGAATTTAATATTTCGACGGATGAGATTAAAAGAAATTTTAATCCTCATCAACGGTCGAGATTGCTTTGACGAGAATCACTCGAGCTAACCGTTGCAGGATTTATCTTTAAATACGAAGTCATTTGTCAATTGATCCATCAGATCTTTGAGTCATGTGGTAAGCAAAAAGCTCTTGTGTAATCTTTTTCTGAATAATAAAGAAAGACTTTGGGGTTAATTTTCACCGGTGTTACTCTTCATGGAAATACTATAAGTTGTGTCATTTTCATGCGTAAATTTTTTTTTAGGCATTGATGATAGCTTCTAAAAGAGTGGTTTGAGTACAGGTATCTTGCTCAGTCGTTGGGGTTTAAATGATAATTTAAATTTTGAATGTAATAATAGATATCTCTATTTATCTTAATTTTATTATTATTTTCTCGCTCTATTATGAAGGCTGAATTGAGTTTCGCAGGAGAGCCTTGACTTTTAGATCCTCAAGCGTTAGGGAAGTTTTCAGTTGGACCAGCCAATTACCGATCCGTTTTTTCTTAAGAGCCCAACTAAATTTAGTCCCAAGCTTATCATAAGATTTTTATTGGTGATGCATAAAGGGTTTCAAGCTAGGCACCTCCGTTAAAATTTAAAAATTTTAATTTTTAAGTACGAAATTCATAAATCTAACTGTTGAGAGCCTTAGATTATCAGATTTGGGAGCGGAGTTGGACTCGCACACCTTAGATTTGATAGATCTTCCATTCCTGTGCATAGATCTGTAAAAAAAATGGGTTCTCTGACTTGGGTTTCTGGGGTTTTATTTATTTTTTGTATATCTGGATACTGAGTGTTTTTGTTTTCAGGTACAGGTTGCAAATCTGAAAGTGAAGTTTGATTTGAAGCCAGATCTAGGCCCTAGAGGGTAAGATCTGGCCTCAAAATCATTTTTGCAGGGATATTATCCAGCCTTTTTTTCGGTCCAAAGGTTTTAAATTTTTTAAATCTGTAAATAATTTTACAAGGGTTTCACTGATAAATCTAAAGCAGAATATATCAACTAAATCAGAGATTTATGAAAAAATTTCTTGGGTTCTTTGGCTACCATTTTTTTTGCTACCTAGGATTTTTTGCATTTTTGCTGCAAAAATTTCGAAAAAAATTTAAAGAAAGGCCCACAGCCCTCTGTTACTACTTGTAGCCCTCATTTTTTGTCTGCTCTTCTCCTCTCAAGCAGCGCCCTCAACACTACCCACAACCTCCATATTTCTACAAAAAAAGGGCTTCCTAAACCCTGCTACCATTCATTTCCCTTCCCTCCTTGCATTTCACTGTCATCCTTCAAATCCGCGGCTACCTGCTACCCGCATCCCTTTTGGCTTGCGTCCCTCCTTCCCTTGACTCCTCGCTGCATAAGTTCTTCAAAACCCGCAAAACCCTTCGAAAATCCTCCATCAACCTGCATCAAGCTCCTTCAAGCTCTAATCATCGCTGCCATCGGTCGTTCCAGCAACAGATCCAAGTCGCTCCTCCCTTCCGTTGCTCACAGTCATCTTCCTCCTTCGTCGAACATTGCTCGCTACATCTTTGACCTCCTCTCCTTGCCACCGCCGTCAAGCCTGCAAAAAATTTCTCTCATTCGATTTCATTTTTTTTGGGTTTGCTTTATGTTTTAACTAAAACGTTAGGGTTAGTTTCAATTTCATTATTCGACTTTTTCTTTTTATATTATGTATGCATTAGTTTAGGGTTAGTATAGTTTTTTTTTTAATTTTCACTTGAAATTCGATTTCTTTGGTTAATATTTTTCGATTTTTTTTTTAATTTACATTTTTTTTATGGTTCTAATTTTCTTTTTAAAAAATCATCCAAAAAACATAAAAACTTTCTAAAAATTAAAAAATAATAATAATAATAATAACATTAAAAAATCTATAAAAAAAAAATAGTGACTTTAGAATGAAATAAATTAAAGGACTTGCGCTCTCACGTTAAATATTTTAATGTGGTCTATGGCCCATTAAAATTTTAATTTATTAACCATTTGATTTGTTTTACTTCTTCATTTATCACATTAGAGTTACTGCCTAAGGAATAATTAAAATTTTAATTTAAAGTTCCTTGGTGTTGTTTGGTGATTAAATGCATTTTTGTGATTTCTCTATTGTCAAGGTGCGATAAATGTTTAAAAATCATAAACTGAAGAAAGATAAATTTTGCTAGATTATCCTGCATGCTAAAGTTGAGCATCTTACATTTAATTGTTCATGATCGTCGCTTTGCCATATTATGGATTGTTCAAAGTGACATGTCATTTATTTAATCTTTGGTTAATTCAAATTAAAGGCACTAGTCTGTAGTCATTTTTATCTTGTGATTGTATTTATCTATCTCAACTGACCGAGACTTATTCTAAACTCATCAAGTTGTTCATCCTTATAATCTCTTAGAGTATGTGTTCCACAGGCTATCCTCATCCATTCACTATAGAGACTACCCCCCCTTGACTTGTCTAGGAGAGAGTCTAAACGGAGTGAGTAAGGATTAGAGTGATAGCCCTTACTCTGAGCATTGTCATGGTGCCTAGACACTTTGTGCAACAACAAGTCCTATATAGTATAAATAAATAATGTGACATTTGATATATGTGTGAGAGAGATGAATCTGCCGCAGCATCAATAATAAATGTGATCGGTTATCTTCAGTCTATCTCTATGTTTGTCTTCTATGTGCATACACCCTTAAAAACCCACTCAGTCCACCCCAAGAAAAGTGGACTAGGCCTTACTTCTGACCTGTCAAAGGAGTGCAATATATAAAAGAAAATTGACAAATTTAGGTGATTTGTCCAGCTTGATATCAATGAATATAAGCGTCATCTACAGTTCTTTCACACAATCTTCAGTCATGAACTTGTCATTTAAGCAACACAGTTTGAAATGCAACTGGTAACTGCAGTTCATTGATACTTTTTAAATCTGGATCAAAGGAAAAACAAATATAGTTGTAAAAAATCTGGTCATGTTATAAACCTATTCAGGATAACAGAATGAAGTAATCAGAGTGTCGAATCACTAACAAATACTTTATTCAACGGAAATTGTCAGTCGACATTGAAAGATTGTCCATTCAGGCAAACAGAAAGAAGATATCAGAGTGTTGAATCACCAACAAATGCTTTGTTAAAAAGAAATTTTCAGTGGACAGCAAAAGATTCTGTTATGGATGATAATTGAAACAATAGAAGCAAAATGGAATACCAAGAAAAGGAGAAAGAACTTATAATTGCGTGCCCCAACACAATTGACAACCCAGACACAATGATGGTCCATTTTCAATATGCATCTTTGACCTGCAGAAAATATATTTGTGTCATGAACAAGTTTTTTATGAAGGAAAAATACAGCTAAATATCATAGCTAACAACTGTGTTCACAAGGCCTTAGCAAATTCAAACATGTACCAATAGAATTAATCCTTCAAACTGTATCATCTAAAAACCATTAAAAAATAATAATTTGTTTTCAACTACACACAGCACACCACAAAGCATGTTGATGGTTGTGGTGTTCCACAGGATATTATGGATTGATTCAGTGGCTCATCCTAGTACCTAGTTCCTTCTTCATAGTTATACTTGAGTCTTGACACTAATATGGCTAGTGATGACATGCTCTTTGATGCTATGATGGCCGATGTATTCATATTATTCACATTGCATACTTCTTCTAGATGGATCAGCTTATGATGATGCTGGCACCTTCTTTCACATGAGTTAATTTGGCATCACGGTATTTATGGAGCCCTAATCATCACATTGTAACTGTATGATGCGATATGACTCTTTACGAAGTGTACCCTAGGATCTGAAATGTCTATTATGCTATTACGATGATGTGTGATGCAATAGATTATGACTTTCATAGAGCACTCACCCTCTTTCCTTGTGGACTTCATGCATATTACTCAATGCGTTGATGAAGCAACATATGGTTTTGAGCTTATTAATTTGACATAGTTTTGGTACTATCCTTGAGAAGCGCTCAACTCCTCCCATTGATGCTTCATGACACATATATTCCAGATTTTGAGGAACTATTACCTATGGCATTCTGATAGGTTCCTTGGGCATTGCAGCAATGCCTAGGGCATTGTGTCCATGGATTGGGCATTGGACTTGCCTTGAGAGTTGTGAAAGGAGAAAATGTAGCCTTGGTGATGCCTTACATCAGCAGCAACAAGCTGAGGTTGCAAGGGTAGATTTGCATCAACATTATCCATTGGCTTGTTGATAGATCTTTTCCACTATTCTGGTGCTTAAAGTTGTCATGGAACCTAGACATGCTAAACTACACAGAATGCCTCTAAGATGACTACCATTGATTGAGTTCAAATGTGACAACAGCCACACTTGAAAAAAATAACATTACTCCTGTGGTATCATAGCACAGGAAAGCAAGGACTTTTATCAATGGTCTGGATGAAGTAAAAAAGCATAAGTGATATGTTTGCCAGACCAGATTGTGTTTTGTAACATAAGCAGAAGCAGTTCCTTGTAACACTACTTACGTTTTGTTGCAATAAGTTTGGGGCAGCAGTTGGGCTTGTATCCCCTGTATCAATGCATATTGGTCTGTATTGCAGAGATGAATGTACCTCCAAAATTGACATACAAAACGGTGAGCTTGATCCACTGCTAAATATGTAGTCTGCACTCAGGAATAGACATAGGAACCCAGTCCACTCAGAAGGTTTCTGATATGATCCCAAAGGGGCATTTAAGAGTTTAAATGTGTATGATATGAACCCAAGTGTGGGCATATATGGAGTTAAATGAACATGTACTGGTTAGATGTAATAAGGTCAGCCTAATAATAAAAGGGCCACATGTGTAAATAGGTATATGTCGAGATCATATAGTCATTATTGAGGATATGTGATTTGGATGTATGAATGTATTGGGGTATTTGGAGGAGTTTCTGCTATTATTTAAGGGGTTATTGTGTAACTTATCTCTCTTATCTATCTTGGAGTTGTGCTCCACACTTACATTATGGTATGTAATTCTGGTTTTGTCAAATTATGGTATGTTCTATGTTTAGGGCAGTTTACTTCAAATCTTTTTATTAGCCACTGTTTAGCAATCACATAAACATAAAGTAAAGTGCAGATAGAACATTAAACGATCGACAGAAAACAAGCCAAGACAAAAGACACAAGTTGTGGCGGCTAGCCAGGGACAAACCCCAATGCGGGAAAACCCCTTCATCAATTCTTCTTTAATCTTCAATAGTTCAGCAGAGAGAAATAGTACAATTCAGAATTCTGTAATTTTATAACAGCAGCAGGAAACCCTAAATCAGAAAAGTCAAACTTGGTCAAAACAGCCTCAGATTGACTTCTAGTCAACCTTGAAGAACTCGGTCTTCAACAACCAACTTTAGTAGCCCAAAACAGTCTACAATACTCAGTCAAAAGCAGTCAACATCTGGTCAAACCTGCGGCAGCTTCTTGACAGTCAATGCAAGTCAAAGGAGTGGTCAAACCCGGTCAAAAGAGCTGAACTGAACTGCGGCCAGCCTAGGAGGCTGCCCAACCCAAACTGCAGTCAAGAAGGCCTCCACGCTGGTCAACACAATCCAATCTGCCCACCTGCAGCTAGGTCAACCCAAGTCAACGCTGCCCTAACTAGAAATCAGCGTCTTCCTTCTTCAGCCACACGTGAGAGAGAGAGAGAGAGGCTCTTCTAATGCGTAAGGGAGAGAGAAGATGTGAGATGAGATGAGCTGATAATGACTCAACCTCACTTGTACTTATATTCTTTGCTGGGCATGTGTGCCACACATTTAGCTGCTGGCCAACCTTGACAATTTGTCAAGTAAATACCAATGAGGCTGATAAGACACCATATATTGCATGTCTTCCAGATAGACACTCTTCTCAAGTTTATATACCTGACTGCCAATGAGTTTGGATCATGAAATCATAGATACAGAAGTCAAGGTTACTTGGGAGCGGGAATGAAAACGGGGAGCGGGTGCAGGTACGGGGGCGACATTTTCAGAAGCTCCCGGTTTGGGAGAAATTCCAGGAGCGATTTTTTATATAATATATATTTTTTTATATTTTTATATTTTGATGCATATATGTCAACAAAAGCATGTAGAAATGATGAATTAGATATAAAAAGCAATAAGAAAACATAGATTGAACCATATAACAACAATCATCTAGAAGTTATAATCTTCATCAACCACATCAAGAAGTTAGTAACATACAACATATTGAGTCTCATGATTCATCAATCTTAAAGTTTCAAGCTTTCAAAATTCAATATATAACATTTATCATAATTGATCACCAAAGTTGTACTTGTAAGCTAAGTGTAACCATTACAACAAGGAATATCTAACATGAAATGAAACAACTTTCACGAACCATCATATTCATAATTCATTACCAATGAGTTATGATTGCCAACTTCAAACTTCAAACTTAAATTGTCATATATTGTTTACAAAAAATATCATAATAAATATGAAAGAGTCAACAATTATTAAAACTACTAGAAACTAGAAAAGACAAGTAAATCTATTATCTACAGCTTCCTCTTGTTGCCACGAGAAATGTCTAATTTTTTAGCAGGTCTTGGTGGTCTTCTAAGAGTCTCCTCTTGCATAGTCGCGTGACCAAAACCAGAAGGCACATGCCCTCCACGTGAGGATGTACATGGAGGCGGCGACAACAAAGGAACAATGCTTGGATCTCGAGCACTGGCACTACTAGTGGATGGTGGTGGTGGCATGGTTGTTGTTGCTTCATCTTCATCTCTCATAAGTTTTGCTTCCAATTCTTCAAGATGTATAGTGCCATCCTCCAAATTATCGTCCTTTGGGTGGTTGTCCCAAATTTTATATGTTGGATCCTCATAAGCCCGATCACAATAATGACTCAACAACCTCAAGTTGTAGTGCACATAAACCAAGCTTTATGCCTGGTTTTCATTGAGTCTATTTCTTCTCACATTATGTATGAAGTTGTAGATGCTCCAACACCTTTCTGCAAAAGAAGTATTTACAACTTGTGAGAGAACTTTTTTGCCAATTTTGGCAAAAGTCCCATGTCACCATATGTGCTTCCCACCATGTGAGAGCATCAAATCTATCTCTATCTTCCATTGCATGCAAAGAACCAAACAAACTAGTGCAACTGATGTATCTGCGTTATTTAGGACGCAAATTAGCACAATCCTCCCTATCAGGTACCAACTTGTCTAATGCTTGCATATATCCTATAGATACCTTTGGATCTGTATGGGGTTTGACCCTAATCCCATCCCCAGGTGCAAGTTGGCCCAACCAAGATGGAGAGCAATATTTTGGCATAAGGATATATGCCAAGGCATGTAGTGGAACATTAAGTTTATTCCTCCGTGTACACACACAATTGTGAATCAGTGTATACAAGTTAACATCATCTTTCTGAACAGTATCTTTTATTTGCCCCAACATGGTATCCATCTACTCATATACCTCCCCAATCACTGGTTTATATGTATCTGCAAAACGAATCATGTTATAAATGGGCTTGGTGAATTCCAATACTTGCCTCACACGTGCCCAAAACAGACCATCGAGAGCAGTCTCCTCTACCTGTTCTAAACCTTGCTTGTCAGGTGCATTTGTAGCCTTGTCCTTTAATACTTGTCAATGTGGACTTGATACCATGCTAGCCAATGACTCCCTTTACCTTCAAAAGGCACCTGAAGGTGAGGTAATAGCTAGCAAATCTAGTCTTCGCAATCTTCAACAGCTCCAATCTTGAGTGATTGTGGAAAATCCCATGGGTATTGTTATTATTTGTAATAAATTTTATTATTTGTTTGTCTCTCTTGTACAAATCACAAATCCATTTGTACTATTGGTTTTTGTTCTTAATAATATCATGCATCAAAAGGTTCATTGTGTGAACCAAACACCCAGACCAAAATATGTTGGGGTCTTTATCCTCAATAATTTCTCCCAATGCCTTACAATTAGCAACATTATCAATGACGACTTGTATGACATTATATGGCCCAATACATTCAATTGTTTCAAGTAATGGTTCTGCAATGTTATGTCGGTCTTGCACTTCTCTGAGTAATCATATGCTGAAAGAAAGATGGCACCACTAACAGACACAGCAAGAACACTTATCAATGGTTTGGCTTTTACATTTGTCCATCCATCAAATACAATGGACACCCCATGGTTAGTCCAAGAATTTGTCATTCTACTCAAAGAATGTGATATTTTTTATTTTTCATGATCAAGTCCAATGGTTCTAGCCTTGTCATACCTAGGGCTCTTGTATCCTTTAAGGGCATCATTTATGGCATAAACCATTTCATGCCAATAAGGTGAGTGAAGAACATTGAATGGTATCCCACATGCATAGAGAAACCTGTAAAATTTTTAATCCACATCATTCCTACACCCTTCGTCAAGGAAATCTGATATGGTTCTACACCTTAAAGAGATGTTTGTTCCCCCGCCTCCATATCCACTGCCATAGGAGGATGTTGAAGGAGTTATTTGTGCATGTTGATGTGATTGTGAGCTATGTTCAAAGAAACCCTTTGACTTTTTAGATTTGTATTGGGCTTCCTCCTCTTCCCTTATGTATTTGGCTCTATCTGTTGCTGACACACTTGCACAAGTTTTGATTCCTATTGGTTTATCTTCATCCCATGGCCTTTTCCCACAGAGGTGCCTTCTAGCACAGGTGTATGAATGTGTGTGAGTTTTGATGCAATGGGGGCATGCAAATTTAGTGGTTCCACCCCCTTTCCATCCTTCAAGCCTAGAAACATATTTCCACACTGGGGTTTGGTCTTGTTTAGTTTTTTGGGCCTCATCATGTTCACTCTCTTCCTCCTCACCAAGGTACTCCTCTCCGAGGTTTTCATCAAATTCACTATGACCCACTTCTTCATCCTCTTCTTCATCATGATCAACCCTCATTTTTCTACTCTCCAACACCACAATAACCAAAAAAGGAACCAAGAAAAAGAAAATGCTAAGCCATATAACCATGATATTTGAACTTTGAAGTTTTGAGTCTGCAAAAAAATGGAGGAATGGGAATGGGAAATAGAGAATTTTCTTTTTTATTTAGCAATAAACATAAAACAAAAAAATGCTAGATTAGAGTGTAGATCCTACCTCTTTGGCCTTCAATCCCAAGCTCCAATCTGCCCTTGCAAGCTCCTCAAACTCCTCTCTCTTGCTCTCTCCAAGCTCCAAACTCTCTCTTGCTCTCCAATGGATGAAGTGAATAATGGGAGGGGAAAGGGTCTTTTTTATCCTTTTCCCCCTCCCCTTTCCCTCCCTTTCCTCTCCCTCTCTATCGTCGGACGTCGCCCCTCTTTCTCGGTCATGCGACCTTCTTTTTCGGCGCCGAACGGAAACGATTTTTAAGAGGGGGAGCGCGACTACTCCCCCTCTTAAAAATCGCTCCCGGAGTGTAGCGGAGCGGTCAAAGAGCGACCATTCCCCTAATCACCCCCGAAAAACCAGGGAGCATTTTTTTTAAGGGAGCGCGCTCCAGAGCGGAGCGCAAATTCGGAGCGGGGACATGAGGGGGGGCGCTCCCCCACAACCCTGACAGAGGTACTATATGGCAAGCCCTTGACATCACGGCATTTTTGGATCATCAAAACGCTAGAAAGATGTTGTAATAATCAAATTTGTTGATTGTTATGAAAATGGCAATTTTTTAGCCCATATCATAAACCCTTGAGGTCATTCAAAGGATATAATTGCAAAAACAGGTTGGTATATTCATCCAGCAGTGTAACGAGGTATCACTCTGTTGACCACTAAAATATACTTGAAGATTTAATGACTCCATGCCTGAGGATATGTCAGAGGGATCATGTACCATCAGGGTTCAAATATCATCATAGATTTTAAGCTCCATCTTCTTATTCTCATTCTTCTTCTATATTGTACTCAGATTCTGCAAGCCCTGCAGGGAAGTTGTAAAGTGATGCTAGTATGATGATTCGAGTCATGTAACAAACCTAGGTGACTTGGGACATTGTCATCAAGTGAGTTTACTCTAGGAACTTTTTTTTACTTAGTTAATTATTGGTATTGTTTAGCACTCAATAATTAATTAAGTTTTTTCTTCCAAGCTATAACTCCAAAGCTGGAGTGCGGCTTGATGGCAACGCCTTGGATGAGTCCTAGAGTCCAGAGTCATTGTATATTACCATACTTGATCACTCGTAAAGTTTCACGGAATTTGATTAGGTCTAGGGGTCAGTTTTTTAATTTTTTAAACTTCCCGCAGGATGGAAATTTTAATAAATTCTGATTGTAAATTGTAATAAGTGTTGTCTAAAGAAGTTGTATGGGGTGTGTGTGCTCAAAATTACACCTCTCCTCATCAAATTTCTACTAAAACACACTTTGAGAGGTGAAAAATCACTTTTACCCCCAAAAAACCCACTTTTTTTCTAAATTAGGTGGGAAAATGAGAAATAAACAACCCAAAAACAAAATAAAATAAAAATGGAGAAAATAAAATCCCCACATGCCAAAATAGTGTGGAAATTATTTGGAAATTAAAACCCAAGTCAAAGTCAAGTTAAATGACAGGTTGGAGATTGAGTGAGCACCCACATGGCACAAGGAAAATTGCACATGGTGAAATTAAAAAAGTGGGCCAGATTTGGGGCACGCATTGCATATTTGCAAGTCGACGTTCACTTGGGAGATCAATGCATTGTGAAGATTGTATCCAATATTTGACTTGAGAATTTTTTGAAACATTGTCCCCACTATAGTCTACCAACTCCACACTTGTACGCAGCTCAAGAAGGAAGAATCAACGCACATCAGTCTTTTGGGCATATACGCACAGGATTTTGAGGACAGTTTGTTGATGGATTTGCAGAGGTGTCATTCCCTTGGCTTTTGGGTTGAGAAATTCATGGAATATGGCTCGCATCTCACCTTCCACACTCCACACATGCCATCTACAGAAGGCAGTTATATTTCTTGCACATGGGCATAAGGAAAATTGATTTTACACTTGGCATTTGGAGCTCCTATCAACAAATTCGAATTTCCTTAAGATTTTCTCCATTTTCTCCACTTGGCATTATGGCCTACATTGAGATCTTCTCCATTTTCTCTGTTTAAAAGAGTTTTGGGCTCTCATTTTGCATCTTGGAAACGAGCTATTGTGCTTATGGAGACTCTGTTGGATTTTGTATTCATCTTCACATAATAAAAAAGACTTTGGGGTACTATTGCGTTGGTGGTATCCTTCTATTGCTTGAGGTGATGTTATTTCAAGTGTTGTTCTTTACATTCAACATGTATGTTGGATTATGCTAGTTATCATTTTTCCATTTGTTTGGATTAACATATGCAAGCTATCTTGTATGGTTTTTGGCTTAGGGAAATACTCTAGGAGGAAGAGCACTAGAAGCTTTTTGGAGGAATCTCTAGCCTTCTCCTCCATTGTAATCTAACCCATTTATGATTGCGAACATCTCTTTCCAAGTGTGTAGTGATTTTTAGATTTGGTTGAAGAATTTACTTGGGCGTGGGGCAAGTCTCCTATAGACAAACTCACTCTCAAGGTCAAGCATAAAAGGACCCAATCGGTTTGCCTCAAGGATCTCATTAAACGAAGTTGAAAGGAGAGCTTCCTTTCCTCTAGCTTACTAAGATCACATAAGATTAAATTCAATATATTTCTTGATCAATATCTTGCGCTTTTAAGGATTTTATTTGCTATCTAGAGCATGGTTTTAAACTAGATACTTGCATGTCTTGATCTAGTTCCTGTATACTATTGTAGATTATCATTTTGACTCTCTCATGTCTTCTTTCAACTCATTTTGGATCTGTTTTGCAGCCCCCGGTTAGCAGATTTATCAACTCACTTTGGTGGCAGGTTTGAAGGAGGACCCCTTTGAAATTTCTAACATATTTTTTGAGGAACTTTCAGCCTTCACTTGGCAGCCTGTTGAGGGGGCCATGGGCATCTTTTGGGGCAGATTCTGGACAAAATCTTAAGCTGCTATCAAGTCTCTCTCTCTCTCTCTCTCTCTCTCTCTCTCTCTCTCTTTGATAAAACTGTGGCTTCAGGAGGCTTCTTCGCTATTCTTCAAAAGCCATTCTCCTCATATTCAAGGCTGATCTTTTGTTGCAAGACAGTCCCATTTGTTTCAGATGTGAAAAAATTTCTTTGCAATGCAAGTGCTAATTTTTACCTTCTTGAGGGGGAGGGGGAGCTGAGGGGGCGAATATTGTTCCCACAAGTGACTATATTATAAATTTCCTCTTGCTTCATTGGCAGCCTTTTGAAAGGCTTCTTCTCATTGTAACTATCCAATAATAAAAATCTCGTCTTTTCTTGAGGTAGCTTGGGAATTATCCCATGGCATCCCGCCTCCTTATTTAGAAGGAGGGCTTTCTTGGGTGGATTGACTTGCATTTTCTTGTTTCTAGCTTTCTCATTTAGTTTACTCACATGCACTTTTGATTTGCTAATCTAACTCATATAACATTCATATCTAGTTTCATTTCAACTTGCTTTTCGTTTCTTAAGTATTTGTATTGTGCAACCTACTACAATTCATGCAACATTTTTCTTGAGCAAGCAAATACTTTACATCTATGTGGCAAGCTTAATTCATCTACTTAGCAATTTGTTTCATAGATCTTTGGAATACACTGCTTCATTATATAATGTCAACCTATGTTTATTTGTTATCTTGATCATTGTCGATACATTTTGAAGCATTTTACTTTGAAGCAATTTGCAATTTAGCAATTAGTCCATCTACTTGCTAGTAAGTTATTTCCATTGCAGAATTTTATTTTGGAACTTGTGAAGTAATATTGAGCTATTTCCATTTTGAGACAATTTTCCGTTTAAGTCATTGGTACAAATCTTATTTTGAGCATTACTTCACTTATTTTGGAGCATTGGTATCAATAGTTCCCTTTGGAATTAACATTTTCTCAAGCATCTCACTTAGGCATTTTTATACTAATTCGCATTTTTATTTCCATTGCATTTTCTTTGAAGCAATTTGCAATTTAGCAATTAGTCCATTTACTTGCAAGTAAGTTATTTCCATTGCAGAATTTTATTTTGGAACGTGTGAAGTAATATTGAGCTATTTCCACTTTGAGACAATTTTCCATTGAAGTCATTGGTACAAATCTTATTTTGAGCGTTACTTCACTTTTGGAGCATTGGTATCAATAGTTTTCTTTGGAATTAACAATTTCTCAAGCATCTCACTTAGGCATTTTTATACTAATTCGCATTTCTAAAATTAACCTCCAACTTAAGTTGGTTGTACAGGCATTAGGGACCCTCAACCCCTATTGACTCCTCACTATGAGATTTGGATTTCCAGGCGAGGGTGAGGTCTAGGAACCTAGGTTCAATTGAAACTTTGCTTTAGAATACAGCTAATAAAATAAAACAAGAGCACATCTACATCACAACTTTACTTTACTTGCAATGCAATTCTCCTACATATGCTATGTTGGATTTATTTGAGTTTATTTGCAAATACCATCCCTCTCTCAAGAAGCATTTGCTTTATTTTAAAAGTATTGTGGATCTTTTACTTTTGCAACTAATAGTTTTCTTGTACTTGGAATATCCTTCATTGGTGCAACTCTATTTCAAGTTATAACTTTGATGATTATTTAGCTCATGAGTAATTGATGTCATTATCTTGTCACTTATTTTCTTTACAAGTACTATTTCCTTTATGGTTGCAAGTGATATTTATATGTTCATCTTGGTCTAACATTTGACTTTGCAAGATTGTTCATCGTTGTATCTTGAATTTCGTTTTAAGCAAGCATTTGTCATTTATTTTGAAGCACTAGTCTATACTTTGAATATATCATTTAATATTGCTCATATATTTATGTGCTTGTTTACATCTTGGAATCAAGTTATCTTTGATAAGTATCTCCTTCTAACTTTAGTCTCCTAAGAACCTCACATTTCCTTCATTAAACAAGGGAAATAAGAAGGGATGTTGTTTAACAAAATACCTTGATGCAGCAACAACGCAGTAAATGGCATGACAAGTTGATCAAGAAAAAGCAGCTCCATCCAAGTAATTGGGTGCTCCTCTACGATTCAAAGTTTAAAATAGGGGAAGCTTCGTACACACTGTTTGGGGCCCTATGAAGTGGTCAAAGTTTTTGAGAATTGAGCAGTGGAGATAAAAAACCATTTGATGGACAGGGTATTGTTTTCTTGGTGAATGGACATAGGCTTAGAGTGTATCTCCAGCCCACCACCAAGGAAGATTTCATACAGCAAGTGCAGCAACAGTCAGATTTGAAAATGGTAGGCAGGGGAGAATACCAACCTGTCGTGAGTATCTTTTGATTTGCTCTTTTCCTAGAATAATTGAACACAAAATATATATATATATATATATATATATATATAATATATATATATATATATATAAAATAACACATCACTGTGAAAACCAGCTTGCTGCGGCAATTGTGTAAGGATATGCTTGAAAACCAGATTGTTGGCAGGCAGATTCTTTTCTAATAAAATGGGATGCCACACGGAATTAATATGCATGATTAACCTACTTCTGAGAAGAGCTAGGCTTCTACAGGGATTTTTGGTGGCAGCAAAAAGAACTAGCAGAAACATCGCCCTTACCAAAGTTCAGGGCAGGTGGTATGTCAAAATTTTATACAAGTGGCACAAAAAGTCTCGTTGCAGTTAATTGATTTACACAAGTTGCAGCGTTATTTGGCGGAGGCATCAACCATTCAAGGTGGATACTCTATCCTTCTTCTCTTCCCTTTTTTGAAATTTCCCTCTAATTTCGTCTTTATTCCTTAATATACAATGACGCTCTCACTATTCTTCTACTAAATTACTTGTTCCTACTTCTATTTTTCTCAGTTCTACCCTTGAATTTTTTTCTATTGTCCCTCTTTCTTATCTCCCTCTGGATCAGTCCACCTTATTTTAAGTGTCCCTGATGATTTTCCTTCCCTTTCTTATGAAATATCCCCATCCCACTTCTTTTGCCCCTCTTATTTTTCAAGTTTTGGCATCTTTGAAGCCTTGTCTATTGCAAGACCAAAGCATAGTAACACCTAATCCTGGCGATTCACGCTCCCTAACTCTGTAATTTTTATATAGTGCAGCTAAATTTTACAAAGGAAAATTGATTGGTCATTAAGGCACAGGAATCCTTTTTTTATAACAAATGCAAGTGCAGGAAGTTTCTCAGCACAGTGCGTGAATTATTTTTTAGTGTTGCAACTCTTTGTGGCACAGTGCAGGAATTCCTTTTGTCACAATGCAGGAATCTCTTTGATCACAGCACGGGGTGATCTTTTTATGACAGTATTGGAATCTCCTTTATAAACTCATTTTAATAAAAGTATGAAGATTTCCTTTTTAAGTATCACAGGGATGGCTCATTTTTTTTATTTTTAGAAAAATGACAGAATGACAACCTTGTCCCGAGTATGAGTACCTAAACCTTCATCTATAAAGTGGCCATTATTGTCAAGGGTTCTGAAAGAATACAAATGGTTAACATAAAAAATACAAAATCTAAGTGCCCTTTTTATCATTATAGTAACATCCAACTCCATAGGATACCATTATTAAGGTCGAAATACAATTATGGAGGATTCACCACTATCTTTGTCATTATGTTTTTAACATCGCCACTTAACGAATTTCCTTTCCCATCATGTGAATATTTGTCGCTATCTAATCACCTAAATCTCTATGCCTCGGATTTATTACCTATATGACCGTTATCTTTCAAATGTTGATGCTAATCATTGATTTTATGCCTAATTTGGAAACCTTGCCGAATTCATTATTTCTAACCGAACCCCATACCTCGTGGGTCGTAACTACTATCTTGAGTTAAGCAAATCGGGACGTGGGAGGAGCTTATATCTTAATGAATGCATGGTACAAGAATCATGTGAGCCTTGAGATGAAATTATTCCTGCATTATTCGAATTTCACTATGATTTTATGTCGATCTGTGAATGCAAGTGTGAAGGTATTTGAATTGTGAAAATTGTAAGATTGCAGGTTGATATGGCATCGCAGGCACCATGGCACCAGTGAGAATAGAACCATTTTCTATCAAAGAAGTTGAAGGGACGATAGAATATGAGGCAAGCCTTCCTATTTTGCAAGAAGAGGTATGGCTTCCCTTCCTGTACAAGTTCAATGGCTATGACTCAAGTGTCACCAGAGCTTTTGAGTATACTTTTGATGGGAAGATGGTGACTATAGGTTCATTGAGATTCGAATTAACAGAGCAATTCATTTCTCAAGCCATTAAGCTACCTGTCACAGGGGAACAGTGGTTTAAGAAAGGCGGTGTAGCGAAAGGTGTCTGGTGCAGGCTTTTGGCAAAGAAAGGATGCACAGTGGATTGGAAGAAAGGGGTGGCAAGGAGTGAAATGATTGAGAAATGGCAACATTTGTTATATATCTTACAGAAATTCCTGACTTGTGAAGGTAGATACTCTATGCCCTACATGTATCACATTCGTCTCTTGATGCACTTTGAGTCAGGTAAATTAATCAATTTTCCATATTTTCTGTTAATGAACCTAGCCAAGATGTTTAGGAGCGTCCAGAAAGCTTCTGAAGACCTGGTAGGCTACAAATTGTCCCATTATGGGTTGATAAAAATTCTAATCAGTTAGGAATTGAAAAACTAGGGTTCTACTTGGGAGAAATTTCTTGAACTATATGAGAGTGGAGGAGTCAGGAAGCTGATTAATATCAAGAGTAAGCAGGGAGATAAGCACGAGAAGGTTAAAGACTACAAGGATACTGAACTTAAGGCAAAGGAGCAACAACAAGGAGGAAAGTCTTAAAAAGTTAAAGAATCTAGAACTACTCGGCCTCAACAGGTAGAACAACAAGAGGAAAACGGTCAAAGAAAGAAGAAAAGCATAACCCCTGAAGTTGTGGTGTCAAAACCACCCCGAAGAATAACAAGAGGGTTGTTGAGAAAACGTCATGCTTCCTCTCGTTGGAAGACATTAGGGCCTCCTAGGTTGCCTAAAGTAGAAGATATTCGGGATTTTGAATCAGGTGGTGCTTCTTTGGGAGAGGGGGCACTCGAGACCCCTAAAGGAAATGATGGAATAGCCATTGACAAGGTTTAAGTGTGCAAAAAGAAGCACGAGCTTAATGAAGAAAATCTTTCTCTTCTAGCAAGGGTGGCAGCATTGGGTACCCATGTTGCCAGTCAAGAGCGACAAGAAGAATAATATGAGGATGATATTCCTCTGATATCTGTGATGAAGAAATTTAAAAAACAAAAGGTGATTCCTAAGGAAATTTAGGAACAAAAGGGAGAAGAGCATGAGGAGTCTACCCTCTTGCATTTGTAATAAAAAAGATGAAGAAACACATAGGAACTCATGAGAAAAAGGAAAAAGAACTGAAGGAGTTTGTCCTTGATGCACCTAGCGAGAAGAAGGCAGAGGAAAATCAGGAGTTGAAACAACAAGTCCAAGAGTTGGAGGTTTTGAGTAGATGCATAAAAACTCAGAATGGCACATTGACAACTAGGAATGAAAAATTGCTTGCAGAGGTGGTTGGATTACAGGAACAGGTTAAGAAATGGAGGATTCAAGCAGCCTACATGAAAACTTGTGCAAGAAGGTTCAAAAGACAAGTTAAAAAGATCCAGGTTGAAGGCTCGGGAATTAATATACAAATCCAAAAATAAGGAGGCAGGACTTCAAGTTTTTTGTTTTTTGCAGAGGTCAGTGAGAAATTGTGTGAGAATACACAACAAGATGAGGTTGGGAAAATGTTAGGCCCTATAAATGTTCTAATTTTTACCCAAAGACCCTTTTCTTAACCTCTGTTTTACAAGTCAAACAAGCCTCCATGCATATATTTTTGACCTTTTTATGTTTCTTTGGGTTTAATGGATAAATGTTGCTTATCTATATTAAAAGGGTTAATTAGGTTAATATATTAATTAAAAGTTTACCATTGTATGATCTAAAAGATCTTTTGCAGTAATTGTCACTAATTTTAAATTGAAGAGTTGTAGTACAAGAAGATCATATCCTGAGATTCCTGCACTAATCTTGGTTCCTGCACTAAACAAGGAAGATTGTTGGATTCGAGAAGGTGATTGAGGATTTGATTTCATCTGTCAAGGAAGGAACCGCGTGATTCTATGCCTGGTCTTCAACACGATTTTGTTCATTGGCCTCTATTGAATTTTCTAAGTCTATCCGTTAGAAAATTAATCTGTATTTTGTTGGTTTATTTCTTCTACTTGTAAATTCTGAACAAGTTATTTAAAACATTTAAATACCGAAATAAACACAATACATTCACAACATCTACAGACCATGAACTGAAAGAAAACAAGCACACAAGTGACACCATTATTTTTGGACAAATGTCCTCAAAAAAACCCAATGCGGGAAAACTGGTCAGCGATTCTGAGGGTTATATTATTATGCAGTCTTCCTGAGTACAACAAGGTGCCTAACCAACTCACCCGACAGAGAAAAATACACGGCAACAATACCTCTATATTCAGAAACAGGTATTCAAAAAATTTGTCCCACAAAACCCTCTTTGGCACTACTGAAGCTCAGCGTTGGCCCTTCTGGCCTCTACGTCAGCCTCCTGCTGACCTGCGTCAGCCCTAGGACCCTCTGCGTCAGCCCTCTGAGGCACTACGCAACCTCTGGGACCCTCTGCATCACTCCAGTAGCCTCTGCGTGGATGACGCAGTCCCTCTAGCCTTTGTGTTGCCTCTGTTGGGCTCTACGTAGCGTGGACTCATTGCTACTCTCGCTCTCTCTGCTTCTGCACTGGTCTCCCAGTACTGTCTCTGCCTTGTATTCGCTGCCCCTTGTTGTTGATCATTGATTCAACTTAGCTTAGCAACCCCACTCTAGCAAAATGAATGACTGATCACTCTGGTGTGTTCTCCAACTAACCCTCAAGCCTCCTCTTATACTTTTCTCGTTGGTCCTTCAACGGCTAAGATTAACTCTCTAATCAACGGCTAAGATTAGATTTGGCTTGATCCATGACTTTTGGAACCTTCTAACCCAGTTTTATATTAATACCCATTAATATTTTATTTTTCCTAAGTTTAGACTTAGGAACTCCATTAAAAATATTAATTTTTTAATATCTCCCAAAACGGGTACAATTTGTCCAAACCATTTCTGGGTCTTGGAGATCTCATGTGCTTTAGCCTCTCCACCAATTTTCATGGCTAGATCACATCCTATGCTACCCCAAATCAACACTCCCTCTTAGCAAGGACTGTGCTCTAGTAATACTCCTCACTAAGCATCACACTAATTATCCGGCACTGGTCCCTGTGCTGATGCTAGGCCTCCCCACCCAACATCCTCTGCAGTGCTGCCCATGGTTATGCTACTGCCATTGTTGCATCCATACAGCAGGTCCCTCTGCATCCGTGCTGTTTTTGGTCCATCCTCCCAACACTGCATTTGCACTGCAACCCCCTCTCATCATGCTGCATCGTGCTACTGCTAACCGCTACTGCATTGCAACTCAATTACTAAGAAGTAAGTAACTGATCCACCCAACTTCTGACATCCCTGTTGGGCTAGAGACACCCGCTGATGCTGAAGCTCCCTCTGCCGCTGACAAGTGCTCCCTCTTTGACCTTTGTACTACTGCAACAACTCCTTGCATCTCGCACCGTTGCACACCTCTTTGTGCCATCCTGCACTAGTGCAACACTCCTGTGCCTCTCGCACTGTTGCAGCCTGGTAGCCTTGCGCTGTCTCGGGACTCCTGCACTGTAGCTCTCTCTGTCGCTCCATCCACATCCGTCTCTACCCACATCAGCCAGTCCTGTTACTCCTCTTCGGGGCTCCCGTAGCAAGGTATAATCCAAGAGGTTGGATACCTCAAGGAACCTGCCCCTCATCGCCTGTAGTCCACCTGACTACAGCTCGATGTCTACCCACTTCTTCTCAAGTGGCACATGAGCACTCATGGCACAATCGTCATCCTCCTCAACTTCTTTCTCCACCTTCGTTGGCGTTGTCTTTGAGTCAGAAGCCTCTCCCTTACTCTTCTTCCTCGGATGGTTTGCGTAGTAACCAGTTCCCCACAATGGAAGCATTTAACCTTGGAGAGGTCCTTCTTCTTCCTCTTCTCCTGCTTTCCCGCAAATGCTAGAGTTGCATCCTCTTCTTCCTCCTTCTTGATCCTGACCCCTTTACTGCTACTCCCCGTCTTGGTCAATCGTCTGATCTCTTCTTGACAAAGAGTCGCCCACAGTTCTTCCCAATTTGGAAGACTTGCCCTGCCCAGTATGCTCTGGATAAATATCTCCCACTCCTCAAAGATTGTGTTAAGTGTGGTCCTTACCATCAACTCCTGATCCGGCGTGGCCCCTATAGAAGTCAATTGGTCCCGGATCTCCTGCAACCTGTTGAGGAAGTGATCTATCTACTCTCCCTTCTGCATCTGGTATAACCTTAGTTGATTCTCCAGGAGCATCTTCCTCTTCACAGATGTATGCTGGTACAATGTCTTCAAAGTGCCTCACATTTCTTTTGTCGTTTCCTTCTCAGCAATATGTTGGATCACATGATCCTTGACCCCGTCAAGAATGATGCACTTTTCCTTAGCCATTGCCTCCTCGTACCTTTCATTAACTACCGTGTCAACTGGGATAGCCATTACTCTCAAGGCGAAGCCCTTGATACGATGTCTGTCTAGAATGGACAAGATCCTGGCCTTCCAGACCACAAAGTTGGACGCTCAGTCCAGCCTATCCTAGTCTCTCAGCCCATTCACGCCATCTCGTTGCCCTTTTATCAACTCCTCTGAGTCTATCTACATCCCTCCTGGAAGTCCTTTGTTTGACTCCTTCTGAGTCTCTCTACTTCCCGTCTGGAAGTTGTCGGTTCGACTCCTGCTAAGTCTCTCTACTTCCCGTCTAGAAGTTCTCTTTTGGACTCCCTCCCAGTCCCGATTTCCCTCCTCGAAACCCTTATGCCAACGTCAAGTTGCCCCTCTCCAATCGTCTATGCAACTACAACACTAATCCTATTCCTTGGCTAGAAATCCACCTCGACAGCAACTCCCTCTACCTTGGTCTTGCCCTGTTAGGTATTGTTCTGACCATAGTACCCCACCAGCTTCGCTCCCACAAACTGCCCACAGCGTCCTTCGCCCAAGCAACTGAACAACTCAGCCTCTAGGCTCTACGCAATCCTGGTACCGGCAAAAACAGCTCCCTCAGCCACTGCGTCAACCCTCCTAGTCTCTGCATGAGCCTCTCCCTGTCCTCCTTAGCCTCTGCGCTGGCCTCTCTCTGGCCCAGGCTGATGACGCAGTCCCTTTGCGTCAACCCTTCCTCTGTCGCTTCTGCAAGGATCAGCTATTGTCACTCAGGACAGCTGATTCTGCTGCAAATGCTCTGCTTAGCTAATGCCTTCAGCTCTCCTGTTATCTACAACCACGCTCTGATACCAAGTTGAATTTTCTAAGTCTATCCGTTAGAAAATTAATCTGTATTATGTTGGTTTATTTCTTCTACTTGTAAATTCTGAACAAGTTATTTTAAAACATTTAAATACCGAAATAAACACAATACAATCACAACATCTACAGACCATCAACTGAAAGAAAACAAGCACACAAGTGACACCGTTATTTTTGGACAAATGTCATCAGAAAAACCCAATGCAGGAAAACTGGTGCAGCTATTATGAGGGTTATATTATTATGCAGTCTTTCTAAGTACAACAGGGTGCCTAAACGACTCACCCGACAGAGAAAAATGCACGGCAGCAATACCTCTATATTCGGAAACAGATATTCCGAAAACCTGTCCCATGAAACCCTTTTCAGCATAACTAAAGCTCGGCGCTAGCCCTTCTGGCCTCTACGTCAACCTCCTGTTGACCTGCGTTAACCCTAGGACCCTCTACATCAACCCTCTGAGGCACTGCGCAGCCTCTGGGACCCTCTGCGTCACTCCAGCAGCCTCTGTGTGGATGACCTAGTCCCTCTAGCCTCTGCATTGTCTCTATTGGGCTCTGCGTAGCCTGGCCTAGTTGTTGCTCTCACTCTCTCTACTTCTGCGCTGGTCTCCTAGTATTATCTCTGCCTCGTACTCATTGCCCCTCGTTGCTGATCACTGATTCAACTTTGCTTAGCAACCCCGCTCTAGCAAAATGAATGATTGGTCACTCTGGTGTGTTCTCCAACTAACCCTCAAGCCTCCTCTTATACTTTTCTCGTTGATCCTTCAACGGCCGAGATTAACTCTCTAATCAATGACTAAAGATTAGATTTGGCTTCATCCATGACTTTTGGAACCTTCTAACCCAATTTTATATCAATACCCATTAATATTTTATTTTTCCTAAGTTTAGACTTAGGAACTCCATTAAAAATATTGATTATTTTAATATATCCCAAACCAAGTACAATCTATCCAAACCATTTATGGGCCTTGGAGATCTCATGTGCTTTAGCCTCTCCACCAATTTTAATGGCTAGAGCACATCTAATGCTACCCCAAATCAACAGCCTCCGGCAAGTGGTTCGAGCAAAACAAAAGAATGGAAGGGTTTCTATTGATAGAAGTCGGTAACCAAATATATTTTTGTAACTGGTTTGACATGGTCGAGAGCCTGTGCAAAATGTATATATACCTAGTTGCAGGAATAGATAGGTTCGCGATACTGTGGACAAGTACTAGTGTTGATACTTTGAAGGCTTGTATCGCCATAACCTCCTTTGGAGCTAGATCTGTCATTTTACTGAATGTATTGAGCAAGGACTTTTTAATCAATAAAAGGAGCTTAATGCCAAGTTCATGAAATTATTTTGTTCTTCTGTGGATGTTTAATCTGCCTAGCATAAGTTAATTTATTTTTTCAAAGGGAAACGACTTGGTTGGCTAGGGCCCAACCAACCCAGCTTGTTCTCTCTCAAATCGTTTCATTGTGTGTGTGTTATGTGTTGAAGCTGGTGTGAGCTATTGTGTATTCTTTCGGTTGCTTGTGTTTGGTGTGTGTGCAACAACAAGGGACCTTGTGTATACTTTTCTTGAGAAATGAAAATAGCTCAGATCTGAAGTTTGTTTCCTTTTTAAAGAGTTATTTCTTGAATGGGATGTTCAGAAATCGCATATGTTGTTTATGTGAAGTAGTGATGATTCTGATATGAAAGTGAACTTTATTTTCAAAGTTGTTTCTTGAACCAAGGTTTGAACCCTGGCTTTTATATTCGCAACAGTTTTGTCTATTTGATAACAAGTCGAGACCTCGAGATTGGAATGATGTGAAGAAGATCTTTTTGCATTAAAGATTTCATTTCACAACTGAATATACAAGTTTAAATTTGATTGGCTCACAATGAGTATTGCTCCTGGTGTATGATTGATAATAGTGGGATCGTGTTAAAAAACCCTAACGATTCTTGTAGCCCAACAACATATCGAGCTTAGTTAACCATAGGGAACCCCCACTAGGGTAGAATTCGTCTAGTCTAAAGAAAGAAAGGAAAGGCTACTAAGGTGGTAGTGGGTAGCTTGCCTAAATTGCCCTTAAGGTCTCACAAATTGTGCTTAGGGGGACTTTTACACCAAGTGAGAACCTGGGAGGTAACACTTTCTACTTGTGCGTGAATTCATCTACATCACCTTTTCATTGTAGTCTGGTGAGTTTTGTAACAACAAAAAACTTTTTTTGAGATACCTTGGAATCCTTTAAAGAAATTTTTTTTGAATGCATCCCAGTTATGTGAATAAGATGACTTCTTCCAAGTTCCACCACATGTACCAATTGTATGTGTTTCCATTAGGCTATGAGGAGGCATGCTTGATTTTTCTGTCATCGTCTTAAATATTATGTGCTTTAAATTATTCCTCTACTTTGTTAAACCTTGCCACATTTTGCTTTTCATTTCCATCAAACTATGATAACACTAGCATTACCCTTATCGAGGACATGTATATTGGTGGATTGGCGTAGCGCGATGGTCAGTTCATGACTAGTTGTGAATTACCAATTGTGAATGTGCTCGATTGTGGGTTAGTCATATCTAATGATCTTGATTGTCGATTAGTTGTTGAAAAGTGTAGAGAAGAAGGACTTCTTTGTGCGTGTGCCTTAGCCAGAGAAAGACTGAGTTTGTTTTTCTTTTAGCATGCACGAGTTCGAGGAGAAAGGACAAGTTCATGGACAGTTTCCTCATGTGCAGAGATTGGGGTCTTGGTTATGTGGATCTCTAAGTGCGAGTTCTAATTTAGAACAAGACGAGTTGGAGAACTTCAGTATTGATTGAAGCAAGGACGTGTTACATGAGAAGTTAACCCAGTGAACAAGTCAAACTTCACTTGTGTTCTAAATCTGCACTTGCCAGTATTTGCATGATCGAATTGCTTTAAAAAAAGACAAAGGCACAAGTTGTATTATTATTGTTTGCACGAAGTTGTGTGAACAGAGCTTCTTGCTAGGAGAGTTTATCAAGGAGGAGCCTATACACAATTTTGAGAGATGGAATTCCTTGCAAGTTTGTGCTATGATTAGGAGTAAATTCCTAAAGAGTAGCAGCCTATTCTATGCTAGGAAATACGAGATTTTCAGCGCTAGGAAATAGGAGATTTCCAGCGCTAGGAAATAGAGCAAAAACTGCGCAAGCAAGCAGAAGTTGGTTCAGGGTTATCTGCAGGGTGTTTCAAGCTTAGTCTAAGCAATAAGAACAGTTGTGATTTTCGTGAAACAGTAATGCCTTGTAAAATAAATTTGACTGCTCAGAATTTTCTCAATAAAATCTACAGCAAGGAGAGGGTTTTTCTAGTTGGGTTCTCTAGAAAAATTATCATGTTGAATCTGTGTGATTTTGTCTTTATCTTTGTGTTTAATTTCGCTACTTCTTTTGTGTTGAGAAATTTTATGTCTTGGTGAAAAGAATTATTTTCAAATTGTTCATTATAGCAGTTGCAGTATTTCAAGGAAATTCAACATGGTATTAGAGCATAGATCTGCATATAGACCAATACACGGAGAAGGGACAAATGTTAAATTTAGGTATGTTCTATGCTTAGAGAAATTTACTTCAATTTTTCATATTAGCTCAATGACAATATTCAGATTAGCAATCACATCAGCATGACAGTAAAGAGCAGATAGAACATATACATGAACAGTAGAAGACAAGCCAAGACAAGAGGCCACAAGATGTGGCACCAGCCAGGGACAAACCCCAATGTGGGGAAACCCTTGAGCAATTCTTCTTATAATCTTCAATAGTTCAGCAGAGAGAGAGAGAGTAAAAATATACAAATCTGAGATTTTTACGACAGCAGTAGCAAGACCATCATTCTACTAATGATGACAGTTCTGAGATGCAATCTTGAATTCCCATGACAGTGTTCAACCGATAAGAGTGTTGTAGCAGATCATCAATCTAGAAGCCCTCCTTACTACTGCAACATTCCACTGATAGCTTACAGCACCTACAAATCTGATAAGAGCATAAATTGCAATCCTTAACCCTTTCACACTATCAGCGAACTAAGCCCTTCAAGGGCTGCAGTCCACTTAGGAGAGTCTCTCCTAATCCACGCTGCCACCTGTACTCAATGTACACTACAGTGTAGCCTTGGAACAGCCTTAGTTGCTTGTTATGGCTTGCAGCCTAGCAAAGCAGCTAGTTATAGCTTCAGAATCTTTCAACAGGCCAAAACAAGATCCTAAAATAGCAGTGTTGCCCTATGTCCTCAACCTTGTGACTGTAGTTGCTAAACGTACCTAAACCATGCCTTAGAACAACAGGAATTAACACGCTGTCACAGGGATTCCTTGACGCTGATATGTGGCTCCTTTATGCTGCAGCTAGGGCTCTTTAGAGCTTCCCTTTGTAGCATATTGAACACCCTTAGACAATTGATCAAACTGCGGCTAGATACCTCCTTTTAGACAACGACTAGACTTCTTTTATCAACTGTGATTTAGGGTCACCTTGGTTGTAGAATGAGGGCTTCATAAACTACAGGTAGGGCATCATTTCTAACCTACATAAGGCCTTTTCTGTCAGTGTATAGGAGCCTCTTGACAGCATATGGATGACCTTGGATTACGTATCTCTAGATTGCGTTTTAGTCTCCTCCAAGATTGCAGATTAGGGCACCTTTAAGACTACTATTAGGGCCTCTTCCTTGCTGCTAGATAGGCCTCCCTAGACTCTAGCTAGGGCATCCTTAAATCTGTGGCTTTATCTCTTCCTTACAGCGGCGAGGGTAATGCTAAATCTTCCTCCCTTTAGGATTGTGGCTAGGGCATCTTATTACAGCAGCTAGGTCTCCATTAAGATCTGTGTCTAGGGCGGTCTTAGAAGACCCTTTCTTCACTACATCTAGGGCTTCTCCCTCTTGATCTCTTTAGCCACCAAACCCAAACGAGTGGAGAGAGATCTTAGGAGACGTGTGTGCCAAAATGACTTGAAGACCTCTTCTATTTATAATAAAACGTTGAGGATAAGTTGGGGTAATTTGGTTGCTGCCCGACCTTGACAAATTGTCAAATAACATAAATAAATTCATATCTCCATGAATACATGTCAGAATCGGATGATTTTTAGATTAATCCTACACCTCTCGACAAGAGGAATCCGAGAAAAATATCATCTGCCATAAATAAAAAGGACCACATGGAGTTTGGCCCTAGTTGCCAATTTTAACAACAAAGGAGGCTTATGTAGAGAGATTTCGAGCCAGTCAAGGAGGACAACATTCTGTGGTTTCTACATGCCCTAGTTAGGGCTATGTTCAGGGATACGTTGCCTCAAGAATTTTGCCTTAGGTTTGTATGAAATTCGCTAAGGTTTTGGGCGTTGAGAAAGGGATTACGGCCTTGGTTTGTTATCAATCTAAAGGGTCGAAGTCTTGCCGTTGTGGGAGGAGGACCAAGGATCTAATTTGTTGGTGTGATTGTGGATTTGAAGCTAATTATGCCTTAGATTGCAATGCAGTAAAGGAATGGCATTATAAGCCGAGTTTTGGAATTGTAGACCTAAAGGAGGGATGCAAATCTAGCCTCGGACAAACAAGCAACAAAGTGTTTGGATAAAAAGGAATGTTGTAACAAGTGAACAATGATGGTTTGATACATGGAAAGGAGGCATGTTGAAGGTGACTGAAGTTCGTCAGTGATCTTGACAGTGGGTTGAGGTGTGTAAGGTCTGTGTTTGGGCTGTGAGTAGGCTAATCTCTGTGGAGCCTAGTTGTTAGCGGAAGGGATGTCAATAAGAGTATTGAACAACAATGTTCTTGTGCCCAAGTTCTGTGATATAGGTCGAGCAATATCAATGATAGGTGGTGACCTTGTCAAGTCCTAAGTTCATTGATTATGGTGGAGCAGAGTTGATTAGTGAGGGAAGATTTTGAAGAGCAGAGTAGAATAACTCCTTAGATAGAAGTATGGCATTCCAAGGACTAAGGTCAGATCACAGTTTAGAGGGAGCCTCTAACCTCTGGTCATGGAGGGAGAGGATCACAGTAGCGTCAGAAGATAATGGAGTGCTTGAGTATGTGTTAATCTTTGGTATGTTCTATGCTTAGAGCAATTTACTTTAATTTTTCCATTTAGCTCAATATCAATTCCAAATTAGCAATCACATTTAGCATGATAGTAAAATGCAGATAGAACATAAACATAAATCGCAGAGAACAAGCAAAGACAAGAGGACACAAGATGTGGCACCAGCCAGGGACAAACCCCAATGTGGGGAAACCCTTCATCAATTCTTCTTATGTTCTTCAAAAGTTCAACAGAGAGAGAGAGAGATAGTACATATACATCAGAAGTCAACACTTTGACTTGTCAAAATAAGAGCAGAGATCTTCTCTAAGAAGATGTCACATGAGGTAGCTGACCTGAACATAGGTGATTCCATCACCTTGCTGTACCTATCACTGTGTTGCACCATGATGCACCATCATACCATGTCCATCATCACTGTGTTGCACCATGCTGCACCATTGCTACGTCCATCATCACTGTGTTGCACCATGTTGCACCATCACCATGTCCATCATCACTGTGTTGCACCATGCTGCACGATCACCACGTCCATCATCGTTGTGTTGCACTATATTGCACCATCACTTAGTTGTACCTCATCATGTTGTGCCCAACATGCTGCTCTTCATCATTCATCATGTTGCATTATGCATCATTGTGTTGCACCACTGTCATTGTGCACTATGCTGCACCATTCATCACGCTGCTCCATGCACCTTATTGCACCATACCACTCCATGCACCTTACTGCACCATGCTACACATACACCACATTGCACCATGCTACTCCATGCACCTTACTGCACCATGTTGTCCATACACCATCACTGCACTACAATATTGTAACTTACCAGCCTTAGTTGCTTGCTATGGCTTGCAGCCTAGCAGAGCAGCTACGCTATAGTTAGCACTCTTCATGATACTTAAGGACAGCGTATAATGGTTGTACATATAAATGTCCCTTCTTGCAGCGTTAAGTGTTGTGGCTAGGTGACTAAGATTTCTTCCTTACTGCAGATAGGGTAGGATAGATCCTCCATGACAGTGTTTAGCATTAAACTTCATGACAGCGTTTAGGATAGACTCCATGACAGCATTTAGGATTAGACTTCATGACCGCGTTTAGGATTAGACTTCATGACCGCGTTTAGCATTAGACTACATGATAGTGTTCATGACAGCGTTTAGGATAGACTTCATGATAGCATTTAGGATTAGACTTCATGACAGCCTTTAGCATTAGACTTCATGACATCGTTCTTCATAACAGTGTTTAAGATAGACTTCATGACAGCGTTTAGGATTAGACTTCATCATAGGTTGTGATAAGGCTTCTCTAGGGCAAAGTATCATCTAGGGCACTCTCTCTAGATCTCATCTTCATCAAACCCAAAACAAAATGAAGAGAGATCACAAGCGTGTGTGTGTACAAATGACTAACCAGCCACCTCTTTTTATACTAAAACATTGAGCACAAGTGGGGGCAATTTGATTGTTGGCCGACCTTGATGAATTGTCCCATAACACAAATAAATTCATATCTCCATGAATACATGTTGGAATCGGATGATCTTTAGATCAATCCTACACCTCTTGATGAGGAATCCAAGAAAAATATCAACTGCCATGGATAAGTAGACCCACATGGAGCTTGGCCCTAGTTTCCAATTTTAACAGTATGTGAAGCAGACAATAGCGCCACCTCAAGAAACCCAAAAATTGATCCAGCATAATAAGAATGACACCAAGGCGAGGACGATCATTCTAGAAGAGGTCAAAGATCATATCATACCCCATCTCTATGAGAAGAAGACAGTGTTTGAGATGCATAAAGCTATCACGGATCTGTTTCAGGGTACTAGTGATGCCATGAAGCTTGCTCTCAAAGAGAAGCTAAGAAGTATCTAGATGAGCAAAGATGAGCCCATTGTCACATGTCTTTCAAAGTTCACTCAAGTTCGAGATGAGCTAGGTGGTGTGGGTGTGACTGTACCAGAGAGTGACCTTGTGAGTTTTGCATTACTAGGACTTCATAAGTCTTGGTATAGCTTCCAAGATGTAGTAAGTGGCAATGAAATTTTTCCTAGTTGGGAAAGGCTATGGGGTGACTACGTTCAGGAAGAAATCCGGAGAGGAACCAGAGATGGCACATCAGCAAAGGCAGAGGACGAGGAGAACTTTGCATTGGCAGGCAAAGCCAAGGGCAAGAAGGGCCAAGAAGAGGTTGAGTCCAGTGAGAAGGGCGAGAAGAAGAAGGATCTAAGCAAGATCAAGTGCATCAATTGCCATGAGTTTGGGCACTATGCCACTAAGTGTCCTAAGCGGAAGAAGGAGCCCAGTAAGGATCATGTAGTTGCATCAGTGGAGATAGGATGTATTTTTTGTCTAGTTCGAGAAAGATTTCTCATTGTATGCTTGCATGGCAAGCTCAACAAATAGGAGTGTATGGTATATTAATTCAGGAGCATCCTTCCACATGACCGGGAACAAGAAGAATTTCAGCCACCTGAAGGAGGACATTCAGTTTCAGATTGAGCTAGGAGGTGATGGTATGTATGCAGCTAGATGACTTGGTACTGTCAGTTTTTAGAGAGAGTTAGGTAATCATCTTCATACTAGAGATGTCCTCTATGTTCCAGGACTAAAGCAGAATCTTGTTATGGTAGCTACCCTTGACGACAAGGGTTATGATGTCACCTTCAACAGAGGTAAGGCTTACCTCCAGCACTTAGCTTTTGGGTGTAAGAAATAGATAGGTGTAAGGAAGAAGAATTTATACTTACTATAGGTTGGGACAGGTGCAACCTTGAGCAACAAGGCAGGAAGTTCGTAGAATAAAGAAGTGATAGTTGAACGAGAGCAGGATAGGTGTTAAGTTTAGGTATGTTCTATGCTTAGAGCAATTTATTTCAATTTTCACAGTTAGCTCAATATCTTTTCCAGATTAGCAATCACGTCAGCATTAAAGTAAACTGCAGATAGAGCATAAACATAAATCGCAGAAGACAAGCCAAGACAAGAGGACACAAGATGTGGCGCTAGCCAGGGCCAAACACCAATGTGGGAAAACCCTTGATCAATTCTTCTTATATGTTCTTCAATAGTTTAGCAGAGAGAGAGAGATAGATAGTACATTTACAACAGAAGTCAACACTTTGACTTATCTAGATAAGAGCATAGATCATCTCTAAGAAGCTGATACATGAGATCAGTTGAAAACATGCAGCTTCAACTGATTCTCCAAGGTGACTCCTTCACCTATCATCGTGTTGCATCTCGTCATCATGCTGCACCTCACTGTGTTACACCCATCATCACAATGCTGCATCTTATCATGCTTCATCAATCATGACAGTACCCATCACTGTACTGCATCATGTACCCTCATGTGCCATTGCTGCACCTTATTTTGCCACCATGTGCTTGCTACACCTTGCTTACCATATTGTTGTCCCAATTTCTATTGCAGCACCATGTCTTGTTGCTGTCCCAATTGCTATTGTAGCACTATGTCTTGCTACTGTCCCAATGCTTATTGTTGTCCATGTGCCTTTTGCTGCCATGTCACAGCTGTCCCATGTATCTATACAACACTATGTACCTTGTAGTCCCATATATCTTGACAACACTATGTACCTTGTTGTCCCATATATCTTGACAACACTATGTACCTTGCTGTCCCATATATCTTGACAGCACTATGTATCTTGTTGTCCCATATATTAGCATTGTTGTACAGTTGCGTTGCTGTCCCATGCATCTAATATTAGTCCACAAACAACCATCAATTTGCTGCATGCTACTGTTGATTTTTGCCTAGGGTTTTGTGCATGTACTTGACTGGTTAGGGCACACCAACAAGCTTAACGTATAGGGAGAATACCCATGTTTGCCTTGCTATCCTTAGAGATGACTACGGCCTAATTAGGAGGTCTTTTCTCTCCCAACAGTTGTTGTAATAGTCCCTTACTGCGTCCCTATAAACAAAGATATACACCCCAATATCATGCATAAAACAATCATGAAACTCACCACTAGTCTGCAGCCTGATTTGCACGATAAGAGTGCTCCAATGTGTCACCTCAAGCCATCCTTCTTGCCTCATGCAATGACTAAGAGCTACAACTCTTCTTCTCTAAAATCCGCACCCAAAACAGTCCACAAACTCAAACCTGTCTAAGCCTTCCTTGCTCCAAATTTGCACTATATTTCAGACCTTAGGATTGCATTAGGGCATCCAGCGTTAGGCTTGCTTTAGCTTTGCGTTAGGGCAACCTTCTATCTGCGTCTAGGGCAGCCTTCCATGTGTGTCTAGGGCAACCTTCCATCTGCGTCTAGGGAAGCCTTCCATGTGTGTCTAGGGCAGCCTCTCCTCTGCATCTAGGGAGATCTTTCATGTGTGTCTAGGGCAGCCTCTCTTCCTCCAACGTTTAGGGCTTCCACTCCTAGATTTCTCTTCCACTAAAACCCAAGACAAGTGGAGAGAAATCAAGATAGAAGTGTGTGTGAAATGACTCTCAAGTCATCTCCTTTTATACTAAAACATTGAGCACATGTGGGGTTCATTTGGTCATTGGCTGACCTTGATGAATTGTCTTATAACACATAAATTCATAACCCCATGAATACTTATCGGAATCGGATGATCTTAGATCAATCCTACACCTCTCGATGGGAGGGACCCAAGAAAAATATCTCATCAGCTGCCATAAATAAGATGACCCACATAGAGTTTGGCCCTAGTTGCCAATTTTAACACTCCCTCTCAACTAGGGAGAACTCCATCCGCTGATCCATATGTCCGATTATACTATCTCTGCCATCAGTGCTTTGCACTGCTCTGCTCTACTCCGTTGAACCATGAAGAAGAAGAATTGATCAAGAATGTCTCATACCATTTTCTACTAACCCGAAGTCAGTTCCATATGAAGAGAGTGTGTCATATCACTCTTATTGACCTAAAGTCAGTTTTATTGATCCTAGATCAATATCACAAGAGAGTGTCTCAATCCATCGATAGTACTACTATGGTCCCTAACCCCATTTCCCTGCTCATTGATCAGATGAGAGGCACTTCCCATGAGTCTCAGACTGCTTGGGTAGGATGCCTCGACAGCATAACTAATCATCCTGTCCACAGGAGAACAAATCATCCTACCCCATAGTCGATATGGGAGAACTAATCATCATGTTTCATAGTTTCCACGGGAGAACTAATCATCCCGGCCCACAGGAGAACTAATCATCCTGTTCCACAATTGCCAGGGGAGAACTAATCATCCTTGCCCACAGGAGAACTAATCATCCTATTCCACAGTCACCACGGGGTATCGCAGGGGAAGGTTGAACCTATCATCCTATACATAGCGCACCACCAGGGGAGGGTGAGTCACCCTGTGGTCGTATGTTGCTCCAGTAAGTACCCCAAGCCCCCAAAGCTCCCAGAGCTCAACGCATGCAACGTGCAAGACCCTTATAAGAAGGTCTCTCAACAACTCCAAGTCGTTCGGGAAAGTCACAGATTTGACCTTTCCCTGGGGCTTTGACAAAATGTTTGCGGCCTATACGTCAGTCTCAATGCGATGGAGCCTCCTCGCTCATCGACTTACCATATCCCAGATAAGGCAATATCTAATGTCTATCTGCTGGGGCAGTCATCGAATACGTGATTCCTCAATAATCGAATCCCCCCTCTGGTTGTCACAAAGAATCACAGTGGTATTCATCATGTGTACAAAGGAAAAAGATTATAATTTTATAATATGAAGGTTAACGAGTGAAGTTTACCTTCACCTTTTACCTTACCAATCTGTAGAACCGTTCCTTTGTCAGTTTTCCCTTTTGAGACTAAAAATTAGTGAGGAGTTGGGGGTGAAACTATCCCATTCTCTTATCCTTGAATTAACTGCAGGAAGATCAATCTCACTAAGAGGATCTCAACTTGAGATGTCCCAATCACAATAGTGACACCAATGCCAATAGCATACAATTTTTGTTGGAGATTCCCCCTAGAGGCCTTGTCCAACACTTGAAAAAAAAATTACACTACGAAAGGCGACTGCTTGGGCCTTGATATCCCCTTCCACATGACCGCCTATGCCTCAATGGATCACTGTCGATATCTTGTGATGAAAGAAATGTACCTGCAAAATAATCCTATAAAGCATAATGATAGAAGTGAAAGCTAAGAAGGAAAAAAATAGAAAATTCATTTCAATACACCAAGTATTTTTGCAAGTTGCTTTCTTTATTATGATGGCATCAAACGATCTCATAGTCAACAACCTCAAATGGGAGGATCTAGCAATTTATAGCTTTCATTACTAACAGTATGTCATCCTCTGATCAAGCTCCACAATTTAAGGCTCAGTTGACTCTTTGACTTTGGGACCACTTTACATTGGGAAACTTGAATTGCCTAAGGAAGCGTGAAATATGGCTAAGTGTGACCACCATGTCTAAGAAAAATTTGAGGGACACTACACCAAATCCAAGGCCACTTACAAACTCAATAGACTCATAAGTTATAACCATGTGGAAAGACGCAGGTGCACCCAACATGGGTTGGACTAGCCCCTACACAGGTCATCACCCCTACAAAAGCAAGGCTCCTCTAAAACCATGAGTCCTCATATAAGCCCATCAAAGGTCCTCCATTACTATTTAGGACGAAAGGAAGAGAGATGATCTGAAAGGGACCGGCCATGGTCCAAACCAACAAGGTTTAGGATACCTAATATAGGGCCTTACATGATTGTTAAACCATTGATGCACGAACCGCCCCCCCAAGGATCCAAACCAGGAACCGTATCCCGTATGGATCTGTGGGGGATCCACCGTTAGATCCGCAATTTGGAAATTTGAAATTGCAGATCCGGTCCGCAAAAATAGTTCTTGGAAATTCGGAACCTTGCAGCCCGATCCGCAATTCCAGATTTCCCAATGACAGATACACCTTGAATTGGGCACGGATCAATACGAATCCCGAGTGGTTCCACGGTGGCCGACCCAAAAATCAATTTTTTTCTTTAACTTGAGTTGGTTATGGGTTTAGGTTGATTTAGGGAAATAATAGAAGGGGATAAATGTTAAATTTTCAGATTGTTCTATGTTGTATCAATTACTTTAGCCCAATTCCAAACTTCAATTAGCAATATTTCCAATTACAATTAGTCTTTCCATTCATCACAATAATTGAAGATAGAACAATATATGCAATGACAAAGAAGATAGTCAGCACATCAACCAGAGACCATATTTCGTCGAAGACGAGGGAAAACCCCCACTAGCGGGAAAACCCTTTGAAATTCTTCTTTTATTAGATTGTCATAAAATGTTAAGCAGAGAGTACAATGAGCCCAATACAATATGATCAGCATTACAAGCCAACAACTTCAAAAATTAGTTTACAGTGGCAGAATATATTAGAAACAACTTGATTCAGACTTCAGGGAGCTTCAAAAAGCTTCGGAAGATGGCCAACTGTAGTCAAACCCATGGATGCTCCCTTCAGGTTAGCATGCGAGCGTCTGTAGCTCCTAGATGCTACCTTGGCCTTAGCATGCGTGCGTTTGTGGATGAGATTTCCTTGCGTTGTGCATGTGTCCATAACAAAAACCCTAATTTTTTGTGCGAACTTCAGATCTGTGACTTCAAACACCTGTACGACCTTTCCTCTGTCGATCTTGTCGAACCAAATCAAATAGAAGAGAGAAGATACTTTGATGTGATGATGTCCAAATGAGCTTCTAGGTCACTTGTATTTATAGGCTTGTAGGCGTGTCCAACAATATCCATTTGATGTTGAGGCCGACCTGTCCAAGTGTGCATGAGAGTGAAGCCAACCTGATCCAATATCCATGAGTGGGTGCAAAAAATAAAAAGCAACTTATGCTTGTCCGAACGAAGTGATCTTTAGGTCGATTTTGGTCCTCTCGAAAAGAGGAACTCAATGCCATCATCATCTCCATCAAATGAGTAGTTCAAAGTGGAATTTGACCACAGCTACATATTTTTAACACTCCCTCTCCACTAGGGACAATTCCACCTGTAAAACCTGTTCATCAATCAATGTGTCATCTTGTCATCATGTGTACAAATATGCTCAACTCTACCTACTGAAACATTCTCGAATCTAAAGAAGAAGAACCATGTGGAGCAAAAGCTACCACCCTCTATCAACGGGCTACAACCCAGAATATCTGTCAGCGGGCTACTACCCCAAAATATGTCATCGGGCTACTACCCGAAAATATGTCATGGAAGAGTTACAACTCAACCCATATCAAGCAAGGGGAACTACTACTCAACCCATCCTATTACGTACCGATATTCCCAACAATGACCCTTAAGAGTCATGTGGTAGAACACCTACATCATAATCCTAGCTTGGGTGAGATACTTGACTCACCAAAGGTAAGGATCTCATGCCCCCAAGCCTCCTCACCCGTTGGCCAAACAGGGAGGGATAATCCCAACAAGCCTGGCTTGTGTGTTAGTATATTCCAACACATAGGAAATAATTAAGTACAACTTGGTCTAGTGTATACTTAGATAAAGTTTGTTTCTTTAATATGTACTTTTTGTAACTTACAATCTGACAATCCCAATATGTTCTAGACATGAAGTGATTTTACGATTCATTCTCTCCTCGGTATTACCGACACTTGATCTGTGGCTTAACACCCAATTGGTCCATGATCTCTATTTAAAGAGCATGGAGGGTCATTTGTTAGGTGATCGTTCATGAGAGAAGCTTATGTATATTTTCTTTCTTTTACATTAATAAATTGCATGAAGTAGCTGCGTTGGCTCAGGCCGTGGACTGTTTCCCTCTTTGAGGGTTTTAACCACGTCAAGAATACTGGTGTACTGATCTGTGATTTGTTTGTGAGCAGTGTCCTTTGGTGTTCTATCTAAGGAACTTACCCTGTAAAGTCCTACATTGTATCAGAGCTATTCGAGGGTCGCATCTGTTGGTGATCCAAATCTGAAGTCGATACAACTGCATCTAATTGTCGTTTCGTAGATCTACTGTTTCTCACTACTTTTTGGCCGAGAGGACTGCTCTATTGTGTTATGAGCACCTGTTCCAGTGAGGAACCCCTTTCGTTTCATGCGAAAAGGTTTCAAGTAGCCCTTGCTGCGTCATTTTTAAAATCTGGAGGTATACAATCTTTATTTGCAGTTATATTTATTTATCTCTCTATTTATTTCGGTTTATAGTCATCTATATTTTTTTATATTACCCGATCTATACCTTTCATTTCTGTATATGCTCTTTGCCTCGCAACTCTGTGTGATCTGAACAGAAAGAAAGGATTTTTCTCATGCATATGCTATTTTCCATTGCGCCTTACTGCGATCATGGAAAAACAAAAACATTAAGGAAAATATTTAGTTTTTGCCCAAATCTAACTTTAAGCTGTAAGGCTCGGATTACTTTTGTTTGTTCGTTTTGGGTTGTGGTTGTTTTTTTATTTTGTAGGCAAAAAAGGGGTTTTTCAAGTAAGCATGCACTCCAAAGCTTCAGTGAGCGATAAAAAAAATAACCTTCCTCCTTTCCAAAAATTACTAACCTTTTAAACTAACTCACTTGATCCAAAGTTACTTTATGAGAATAGAGGTCTTAGGATCAAGTGTTTCTTTTTGTTGAGTTATTTTTTCAAAAGCACATGTAACTTATGTTTTAAAGTTACTTTATATAAAAGTGTTGTCACCCATTATAAAAAGTGAGTCACTTATAATTCTAAAGTCACTTTATCTTTTATTTAAGTTACAATTTAGTGGATAGTTCATAAAGTACCATTGTAAAAGTGACTTTCACTTATTTATAAAAGACTAAAAGTAGGTCATATAAAATAATCTCTTTTTAAAAGTGAGTTAATTAGATTAAGTTTGGAAAAGGGGGGAATTTTTTTTAAATATTACATTATCATCCACTTCCCAACATTCGTGTGGTTCGTCGGCATCTTCAACAACTTTTCTTCAAAAAGTCATAACTTCTTCATCCGGAAGCCCCATTTCCAAAGTCATTTTTTTTAATCGGCCTAATTTTTCCAGATCTTTCCATTGGAACACTTAGTTTCAGCGTCTTCAGTTTCAGCTTCTTTTAAAATGGAAAGCCTGTGCCTAGTTATTCTTGACAACACCAACTACTTCCAATGGCTATCTTACATTGTGGATTTACTTAGAAGTAAAGGTCTTTATAGAATAACCTCATGCCAAGAGTCTAAACCTAAAGATGAAGATAAGCAAGCCAAATAGGAAAATAAGCAAGATCAAGCACGTGGGTTGATAGGGATGTCTATTTCTCTAGACCTTAGATTCCATATTGCAGAAATTGATACCCCCGCTGAACCAATGAAACAGCTCAATAAAGTTTTTGAAATTAAAAAAGAAATTAGAACCCATCAACTCGAAAATGAGTTGCTTACATTGGACCCCAGTGATTTTTCTTGCATTGAAGATTTTTTGTCCAAGTTCAAGACCCTTAGACTTCTCTTGGAAGATGTTAAGTTTAAGAAAGAAGATGGTAGCCTTATTTATTCCATTCTTACTAAATTAGAACCAACCTACTCTGTGTTTGTTTCCACCTTCCATTCTACTAGAGAAGCCTTTATTTCTCACAGACAAGCCTACAAGTCCCCCTCTTTTGATGCCTTTTGTGATTCTTTAACAAGAGAACAAGAAAAACACTTACATCTTGGTCTTCTTAATACTAGAAACTCTTCTAAGAAAGCCTTAGCAGCCCAGCAGCAACCAAATTCAAAGAATCCTAAGAAGCAGCATCCAAAAAATAATGGTCCTAAACCAAACAAGGGTCCTAAGCAATTTCAGTCTCAAAATGAAAAAACAATTCAACAAAATGAGAAGGCAAATAAAAACAAAGGGAAGAAGACCTATAGACATTGCAACTTTTGTAATCGTGATGGCCACTTACAATCCAAACTCTTTAAGAAGATGGAAGCCTTGGAAGCATCCATGAAGAAGCATAACATCCATTTGGAGCACTCTTCAACTTCAACTTCATCTTCAGGAATAGCACTTTCTGTATGTGGTTGTCAAGCATCTCGGTTTCGTTATGCACTAAATGTATCTTCTTCTTCTCACTCTCATGAGTGGCTCATTGATTCTGGAGCTTCTTATCACATGGCCAAAAACAAAGCCATATTTTCTTCTTTAAATGATTGTAACACCAAAAATATCTATGTTGGTGATGATAGATCTCTTAGTGTTGTGTATGGACTGGAACTATTCATTTAGACAATGGTCAATTTAATGATGTATTATGTGTTCCTACCTTATCCTACAACCTTCTATCTGTATATCAGATAACTCAATCAAGGTAAAACCATTGAATTTTCACCTCATGATGTTGTAATTAAGGACCTAAAAGATCCTAAATAGATTTTAGCTACTGGCATTGTTGATGATTCTACAAGGTTGTATAAGTTTAACAACTTTGGGTCATCAACTCTTCCCTTCGTATTTGTTGTTCATAATGATGAAGTGAGCAAACTTTGGCATGAGTGATTTGGTCACTTAAACTATCGCTCCCTTCAAAATCTATGTAAAGAAAATATGGTCACAGGTCTTCCTATAGTATCTTGCAGAGATGGTGTTTGTTCCGGATGTGTACTCTGAAAACATCATCGAGATAGTTTTGAAAAACGTGCCTCTTGGCATGGGCACGCCTTAGCCCCTTTATAGCTTGTGCATAGTGATTTATGTGGTCCCCTTCCAATTGTTTCATTCTCTGGCTACAAGTATTTCTTAACTTTCATTGATGATTTCTCCAGACGCACTTCGGTATACTTCTTAAAACTCAAGAGTGAAGTTTTTAACATGTTCTTGGCCTTCAAGGCCTTTGTTGAAAAACAATCTGGACATCAAATTCTTAAGCTAAGATCTAATAATGGTAGAGAATATGTTAACAACAAATTCATCAACTTTTGCACCGAGCATGGAATTCAATTGCAACATATTGTTCCATATACTCCACAGCAAAATGGTGTAGCTGAAAGGAAAAATCACACCTTAAAAAAAATAGCTAATTGTATGCCTCAATCTAAAGGACTTAGTCTTAATTTTTGGGCAGAAGCAATTAACTGTGCAAATTACATGGTAAATCGCACTCCTACTAAAGTTTTAAAGAATATCACTCCAGAAGAAGCATGGAGCTCAACTAAACTAGATGTAAGTCACTTTCGTGTTTTTGAAAGTGAAGCATGGGCCCATATTCCAGATGAGAAACATAAAGCCCTAGAACGTAAGGGTGAAAAATGTATTTTTGTTGGATATTCTGAAGATGTCAAAGGATATAGACTTCTTCAACCTAAATCCAAAAATGTTATAATTAGAAGAGATGTAATGTTTGCCGAAAATATATCGACCTACGAGCCTAGTTCGGTAGATGTGCCACCTCTCTCTATTCCTTCTACTTCTAAAAATATTTCTTCTTCAGATGATGACAACGAGGATGCCAATCCTTTCCCACCTTCTCGGGATCCTCCTTTAGCTCCTTAGCTTCCAAAATGGGTCTACGCTACTCAGGATGCAGCAGGTGCTCTTGCAAGTGATCCTACAGATGAACATCATACACGTTCTCAGTTTGATAGAGCCTCTTCTTTACTGGCTCAAGCTTCAGCGAATTATGATCCTGACACCTTTGCAGAAGCTTCAAGCCATCCAAATTGGGACGCAGTTATGGATGAAGAATATCGTTCATTATTGGCAAATGATACATGGGACCTTGTTCCTCTTCAAAAGGGACGAAAACTTGTTAGATGCAAATGGGTTTACAAAACCAAGTTTGGACCAGATGGAAAAGTTGATAAACATAAAGCTCGTCTTGTTGCTAAGGGTTTCTCACAAGTTGAAGGCATTGACTATACTGAAACCTTCTCCCTTGTTGCCAAAATGAACTCTATTCGCCTTGTTCTTTCCCTTGTTGCCTCTTTCAAATGAGAAGTCCGTCAAATGGATGTTAAATCCGCCTTCTTGCATGGGACTTGCATGAAGAAATCTATATGGAACAACCTCCTGGATTTATACAAACAAACTCCAGCATTGTATGTCGGCTTAAGAAATCCCTTTATGGTCTGAAGCAAACCCCTCGAGCTTGGTATGCCAAAATTGATAGCTTTCTTTTATATACTGGATTTTCTAGGTGTCATTCTGACAATACTGTCTACACGAAGAAAGTGGGTAAGTCTCTTATCATTCTTGTTCTTTATGCCGATGATCTTATCCTTACTGGTAGTGATCCCAACCTTATAAACCATGTGAGGTCCAACCTTAAAAAGCAGTTTGAAATGACAGACTTAGGACACTTGCATTATTTTCTTGGTCTTCAAATCTTGCAATCCAAAGAAGGTATTTCCCTTTCCCATTCCAAGTATGTCTGTGATCTTCTACGCCACTTTCACATGGAAGACTATGAGCCAACCCCTTCTCCCTTTCAGTTTGGAGCCAAACTTTCAATCACTTGTACTTCCCCTGAAGTTGATGCTACCTTATACCATCGACTTGTTGGAAAACTCTTGTAACTGACCCATACTCGTCCTGAACGTTCCTTTGTTGTTGGCCTTGTTGCTCGGTTTATGCAAAACCCACATGAAAGTCATTGGAAAGCAGCTAAAAGAATACTTTGCTATGTTTGAGGTACGGTTCAGTTTGGGATTCATTACAATGCAGAAGAATCTCCTCTATTGGTTGGCTTCACTGATTCTGATTGGGCCGGTGACCCAGATGATCGGAAGTCTACTGCAGGTTATGTCTTCACTCTTGGTTCTGGACCTATTACATGGGCTTGCAAGAAACAAAGTGCCATTTCTCTTTCTTCAGCAGAAGCAAAGTATCGTGGCGTCGTTGAAGCTAGTAAGGAAGCCCTATGGCTTCGTCAGATTATGTCAGAGTTTGGTTTTCAGTAGCAGCATCCAACTACACTTTGGTGTGATAATCAAAGTGTCATTAAACTATGCAAAGATCCAGTCCAACATCAACGCAGCAAACACATTAAACTACACATGCACTTCATCAGAAAGCTCATTCATGACCATGTTCTTAAAGTGCAATATTGTTCAACCCATGATCAAGTTGCAAACATCTTTACAAAGGCTCTCACAGAGGCAAAGTTTACTAAACTTCGATTTATGGTTGGAGTTCAGGAAGTTGTCACTAGGGGGGATAGGCTCTAATGCCTCCTTCCTTCTCCTATTGTGTCATCTTTGTACATCCTTCAATCCTATCCCAAGTTGTTCTTAAGGGCGGATGTTAGAATATTCCAACACATAGGAAATAATTAAGTACAACTTGGTCTACTGTATAGTTAGGTAAAGTGTGTTTCTTTAGTATGTACTTTTTGTAACTACAATCTGATGGTCACGATATGCTCTAGACATGAAGTGATCCGATAGTTCATTCTCTCCTCGGTATCCGTATTACCGACACTTGGTCCGTGGCTTAAAACCCGATTGGTCCATTATCTCTATTTAAAGAGCATGGAGGGTCATTTGTTAGGTGATCGTTCATGAGAGAAGCTTATGTAAATTTTCTTTCTTTTACATTAATAAATTGCCTGAAGTGGGCGTGTTGGCTCAAGTCGTGGACTGTTTCCCTCTTTGAGGGTTTTAACCACATCAAGAATATTGGTGTACTGATTTGTGATTTCTTTGTGAGCAGTGTCCTTTGGTGTTCTATATAAGGAACTTACCCTGTAAATTCCTACATTGTGGGTATGATGCCAACTAGGGTATACTCTGCAAAGACCAAGATAGGGTGAGCTACTACTCCACCAAACCTATGGGTAACAGATAGGGGTGATGCCCTATTGTCCAGAGTTTCCTCAACCCCAAGAGCCCCCTATCTCAATTCCTCACCCTGGGAGCTCAGACAGGGCGGAATTGTATAGCTCAGTGTCCGCGATCAGTGGTACCCCTTATCAGGAAGGGTTACATCCAACAGTCCAAGTTGCTCTCTGAAGACCAAGAACTTCCCTTTTGGCAAAGATTTGGTGAGAATATCTGCAATCTATTCATCTATCCATATGTAATGGAGTCGAACGAATCCTCTTTGCACCATGTCTCGAATGAAGTGATATCAGGTCTCTATGTTCTTGGACTTGTCATGAAACACGGGATTCTCTGCTAGATGAATCCCACTCTTGTTGTCGTAATATATCATTGTAGTGTCTAGGACCTGCTCAAATAGCTCTCCAAAGAGCTTCCTCAACCAAACTACTTCGCAACTAGCCATGCTAGCAACAATATACTCTGCCTCAACGATACTCAATCCTATGAACTTCTGCTTCTTGCTCATCCAAGATATCATGGCAAATCCAAGACTAAAACAACATCCTGGCATACTCTTATTTTCGATAACATTTTCCGCTCAATTGGCATCAATGTATCCATGAAGTTGAACATCTCTGACAGAGTATCTCAAACCAAGTGTAATCGTCCCCTGCAAATATCTCAAAATGTGTTTGGTAGCGGTCCAATGTGCATGGAGAGTCTCGGTCATGAATTGACTTAACGTGTTCACAGCATAGCATATATCTGGATGGGCGTTCACAAGGAACATCAGAGCCCCAATCAGCTGTCTATACTCGAATGGATTCACCAAATCGGGTCTTGCAACTTCTCCACACAACTTCTTGAAGTTCATTTCCATCGGTGTGGGTAGGGACTTGCAATCTATCATTCCAAATCTTTCCAATAGCTTCACAAGATATTTTCCTTGTGAAAGGAAAATCTCACCAGGCCTTTGCCACACCTCAAGGCCTAGAAAATAGTGCATGAGTCCAAGGTCCTTCATCTCGAATTCAGAGGATAGCTCCCTCTTACACTCAATCATCAGAGGCTCACTATCTGTCAGGAATATATCGTCAATATATAAACCAAAATAAGTGGCATTCCTTGAAGTACCTCAAAGTAGAGGTTGGGATAAGCATTGCTTCTTGTGAATCCCAACTTCACCAAATAACTGTCTATGCGGGTGTACCATGCTCTTGGGGCTTCCTTCAAACCATACAATGCCTTCTTTAATCTACAAACGTGTGTCTTTCAATCCTATACTTCAAATCCATGTGGTTGCTCAACATATACTTCTTGTCACATGCCATGGAGGAATGTGGTCATTACGTCCATCTAATAAAGGGTCCATCCTTGACTTGCGGCAAGGGAAAATATCGAACAAATGGTTGTATATCGAGCCACAGGTGCAAATATATCATCATAAACTTCTCCCTCTTTCTAGGAGAATCCTCGATCCATGAACCTCGCCTTGTATTTTTCAATGATTCCATCGATTCCATGCTTGATCTTGAATATCCACTTCGAAGTTACCACAAATTTCCCCTTGAATCTCGACACAACATCCCATACATCATTCTTCATAATAGATTCATATTCCTCGGCCATAGCATCTTTTCAAACTTGTTCTTTTACGACTTCTTCGTTGAAGTTTCCGTTTGAATCATAGTGCTCATGGTTGCAACATATCCCTGGTACCTACAAGGCTTCTTCCTTTCTCTAAACGATTTTCGGATGGGCACATGACTATCAACATCCTGAAGAGTGTCACGGAGCCAAAGTGGTCTCTTCCTAGTAGGAGGATTACTAGGAGGAGAATCTAAGGGCTCGATGGGATCATCAACAATATCAGTATCGGATTCGGGCACAGACGAGCCATCCAAGATATTTATATCACCATTCTTCTCGGGAGGAGGAGGCGGAGGAAGGTCTCTTGCTTTTCCAAGAGCGACATCTTCATCAAATATAACATCCTTGCTAATTGCGACCTTCCTTTGACCAGGAATATATATTCTAAATGCTTTAGAATTTTCACAATACCCAACAAACATACATTTCTTCCTGTAGCTTCCAATTTGTTCCTTTTGTCCTTCGGCACATGGAAATATACGAGACATCCAAATATGCGAAGATGACTAATGTCGAGCTTCACACCTATAAATACTTCTTCAGGAATTTTGTTTACCAAGGCTTGATGAGGCACCCTATTTTGAACATATACGACAGCATGTGAAGCTTCGGCCCAAAGAAATTTAGTCAACTTTTGATCATAGAGCATCGCTCGAGTGGCTACTATTATAGACCTGTTCTTCCTTTGGGCTAGACCATTTTGTTCAGGAGTATATGGCACATTTGTTTCCTTCTTGACACCTTCCTTTTTGCAAAAGTCAATGAATTCATTTGACATGTATTTTCCACCATTATTGGACCTAAATATTTTGATCTTCTTCCCTGTTTGATTTTCAACCAATGCTTTGAACTCCTTAAATGTTTCGAAGGCTTCATCCTTATGCTTCAAATAGTTTATACATGTCTTCCTTGAAAAGTCATCAATGAATGTGATGTAGTAGAGATATCCACTAATAGAGTGCATAGGCATCGGTCCACATATGTCGGAATGAATGAGATGGAGGATGTCAGTGATCTTGTTTTCACTAGAGGGGAATGGTCCTCTTGTCATTTTTCCACTAGCACATCCCGAACATACTCCATCATGTTGAGCTTGAACCTTTGGAATCCTTGAGACCAAGTTCTCCAATTTCAGAAGAGCATCATAATGAATATGAGCCAACCTTCGGTGCCATAATTCACTTAGATGATTTGTCTTATGAACCAATGCTAGTAGCGGTCTTTCAATGACCCATAGAGTCCTTCATATCTTGTTCCCAAAGTGAATGAATCTCTCATAAGTGATCCAAAAGGCCAAGTAAGAACCTTTCCATTGATGAAATCAACCATCATCCCTTTGTCTTCCAAAGCGGAGATTAATACCAAATTCTTCTTTAACCCAAGCACATACATTACATCATGTAGTACAATAGATTCCCCATAATTCAAATGAAATTTGACCGATCCAAAACCTTTAATGGGATGAGTGGAGTTGTCTCCAAGAATGATTTTCAAATTTGACTCCCTCTCTACCAAATTAGAGAGAACTTCCTTGTAACAAAAGAAGTGATGAGTGGCCTCACTATTAACCAACCAACTATCCCACAAATCTAGAGGAGATGAACTAGTAAGAACAGAAATAAGAATATATTCAGATTGATTCACAACATTACTTTCATACCTGGAGAATTTTCACATCTTTTGTGGACGACGATCTTCTTCATGGTCACTTAGAGCATCTTTTCTTCTTCTATCATTTCTTCCATTGCAGTCATTCCTTCGGTCATTTCTCCTTCTTTGATCATTGAACCTGTTGTTGTTGCTTCTAGTATTATAACATGGTCCATTGTTCTCCTCGGGGCAATCTCGAGCATAGTGCCATTTCTTATGACAATTGTAGCATTAAACGTTCACATATTCCTTTCTTCCACCAGAATTTCGAGGAGGAGGCTTCTTGAATTTGATGGACCTCCTTGCCTTTTCTTCTTCCTCTTGTCATGAGCGATGTATGCAACAGGATCTCCTTCTTCATGCTTTTAAATCCTTCCTCTTGCTATCATCCTTAACTTTTCTTGATTGAGCTTTCCAACAATTTCTTCAAATGAAGGGAGGACATTTGTGTTGCTTATAGTAGTGATGAATGTTTCCCAAAAAGGAGGGAGACCTCTAAGAGTCACGACCACCAGTTCCCTGTCAGGCACAACTTCTCCAACTCTTCGCAATTGATCTCTAATACGAGAGATCCTCATTATGTAGGATTGTATGGACTCTCCTTTGTTCATCTTTATGTCTTTGAGTTGATCTTTCAAGGTGAGGATTTCATTCAAATTGTTGACCTCATACATGTCGGACACCTTATCATACATATCTTTAGACCTTCTCAAGTTTCCAATATATGCAAGTAGATTATCTTGTAATCCATCAACTATAATTTGTTTTGCTTTCAACTCACCTTTCTTGTGCTTGTTCTTGGCAACAGCAGATGCATTCTTTGGAAGTTGAGGTACCTTTCCTTGAATGTAGTCCAAAACAGCATTGTTATCAGCTATGATCTCCAACCTAACTTTACATGCAGCAAAATTAGATGAGTCACTCAGCTTCTCATCACTCTTGAAGTAGGAAGTCATCTTGACTTTGACTAGATCAGTTCTTTCAACTTTCCAAAGATGAGTGCTTGAAGACTTGTCCCCTTTGGGCTTGTCCTTCACCTTAGCTCTGATACCATGTTAAATTTTCAGATTGTTCTATGTTGTCTCAATTAATTTAGCCCAATTCCAAACTTCAATTAGCAATATTTCCAATTACAATTAGTCTTTCCATTCATCAATCGTAATTGAAAATAGAACAATATATGCAATGACAAAGAAGACAATCAGCACATCAACAAGAGACACCAAATTTGGTCGAAGACCAAGGAAAAACCCCACTAGGGGGTAAACCCTTTGAAATTCTTCTTTTATTAGATTGTCATAAAATGTTCAACAGAGAGTAAAATGATCCCAATACAATATGATCAACAATACAACCCAACAACTTCAAAAATCAGTTTACAGTGGCAGAATATATCAGAGACAACTTGATTTAGACTTCAAACAACTTTAGAAACTTCAGATGATGGTCAACTGTAGTCAAACCCCTGGATGCTCCCTTCAAGTTAGCATGCGAGCATCTATAGCTCCTAGACGCTACCTTGGCCTTAGCATGCGTGTGTCTGTGGACGAGATTTCCTTGTGTTGTGTCTGCATCTAGAATAGAAACCCTAATTTTTTGTGTGAACTTCAAATCTATGACTTTGGACCCCTGTATGACCTTTCCTCCATCGATCTTGTCGAATTAAATCAGATAGAAGAGAAGAAGATACTTTGATGTGATGATGTCCAAATGAGCTTTTAGGTCACTTGTATTTATAGGCTTGTAGGGGTGTCCAACAATGTCCATTTGATGTTGAGGCCGACCTGTCTAAGTGTGCATGGGAGTGAAGCCTACCTAATCCAATATCCATGAGTGGGTGCACAAAATCAAAAACCAACTTCTGCTTGTCCGAATGAGGTGATCTTTAGGTCGATTTTGGTCCTCTTGAAAAGAGGAACTCAATGCCATCATCATTTCTATCAAATGAATAATCCAAAGAGGAATTTGACTGCAGTTGCATATTTTTAACAATAAAGCTCATTTCCCGCTCGCATTTCCTCATTCTTGTATTTTTGGAGAGCTTGGAGAAGAGAGGCTTAAGAAAAGCTTGGAAGAGTGAAGGAGGAGGACTAGGAGCAGTGAAAGAGGAGGAGCTTGGAGTAGTAAAGAAGGGCTTTCATCTACAAGAGTTAAAGAGGTAAGTGCAAACCCCAAACTCCCTCATTTTTTTGTCATTGTTGTTTGTATTTTTTCTCCTCCCTCTCCTACTCTTTCCCATTCTTTTCTCTTGCTCATATCATTGTAGGTTGTCCATCTGTATTCATATTACAAAATGGTGTTCTTTTAGCTTCTATGTATCATTCCACTTTTGGTTTTCATGATGGCAAGGGGGAGTAGGAATAGAAGGGAAGAAGAACAAGAGGATAGTGGTCCCCATAAGAGTGACCTAATGTATAATGAAGAGGAAGGGGATGAAAAGGACACTGAAATGCTAAAGGGAAAACTGCATTGACACCCTTGTGGAATTATGTGATCAAACTTGAAGGGGGAAAAGGTGGTGGAAGCTACAAGTTTTTGTACCCTCATGGTTGTCATGGAAGAAAACCATATAGTGGTTCATTTACTCGTGTGAGGAGGCATCTTTGTGGGGTGTTGGAAAGTGATGACAAAAAAGGTGTCATGGGGACAACAATTTGCCCTAAGGTTTCAGCTGAACAAAGAAAAAAATACATCCAAAAAGAGGAGGTTGCACAACAGAAAAACAAGAAACAAAAATCTCATTTTGAATCAAGTGCAACCTCTAGATTTGGTAGCTCATCTCCTCATGGCACTTCTACAACCTCTGTAAGTAGAAGAACAATAAGGGATTTCCTTAATGTTGTTGGGAGGGATGATGTGGATGGAAAGATAGTCTAGTTTCTTTGTGCTTGCGGTGTACCATTCAACGTGCTTAGCTCTCCATATTGGTATGATATGGTTAAGGCCACCAATAAAGCGCCAAAAGGAAACAAGAGCCCCAACTATGAGAAAGCTAGAACAATGTTATTAAAAAGAGAAAAATCAAAGGTTCAAAGAGCTTTGACACATTTTACAAATGAGTGGGTGGATTGTAGGGTATCCATTGTATCAGATGGGTGGACAAATGTTAGAAACAAACATTTGATAAATGTTCTTGGTGTTTCTGCTAGTGGCACGGTGTTTATTGCATGTCATGACTCCTCCTCCATCAGTGCAACTTCCCAAAACATTGCAGATCTCCTATTGCAACCAATCAAAGAGGAAGGCAAGCGAAGTCAAGAGGAAGGTCATTAGAGGGAGATCGAAGTCTCCTAGAGGAGTAGCAACAGTTGTAGCATTTGTTGGGGAGCAAAATTTTCGGATCTACTAGGAGGTCGAAGATATTGCAGTTGGAGGTCATGGTCGACTTGATCTTGAAGGGTATTTGTCTGAGTCTAGGTCGGTATTCTTCAATTGAAAGATTGGAAAGATAAAGAAGAGATTTACGGGTTTCCCCTCAAGAAGAAGGATTTTAGCCCTGGCTTGCAGCCTATATACTATGTCACTGTTCTTACTGTTTTGGTTGTTGTTTGATGTATTGCACATTGGAATAATAACGAACAAAGCTAATAAGTAAAAAGGAAACACAAACAGTTATCAAGTTAAGAGAATTAACATATTCATTGGCTAAACTTGCAATTGTTGTCCCATTACTATGATGATGCAAAGACTAATAAATACCTTAAGGTTTTGGACAAAAATCCAGAGGAGCCCAATTTGGAAGATGGAGTGTTGCGATTAGAGCAATTGGAGGATGCTCTTATCTAGGATGATGATGATCGAGTTGAGATGCCACCCCCATCTAGTCCCTTGGTTCCCAAGTTCCATGCTTCAACACCAACAACAAGGGCTTTATCTTCATCAGTGCCACTGCCACAACTTTCAAAGCCACCATCTTCACCATCTTCTTCATTGCCACCACTTGGAGACTCACATCTTGTTTGTGGTAGAAGGAGGAGAGATTAGTAGATATATTCACAATTTACTACTTTTGTCATAGATTAGACCTGTAGTCTTGTTGTGAATTTGAACTTTTATGTCTTACTCTTCCTAGTTCAATGTGTACTTGAGTCTTGGTGATGGCCAAGTGGCCTATTTTGTAAACATTATTATTTGAATTTTGGACATGAGTCATGACTCATGTTGACAATTGCCCACTTGCTAGATAAGTTACTTGAATGTTTGATAACTTTATCTTCTAAATGTTTTATGTTTTATGTTTTATGATATGCTTAAAAATTTGACGTATGTTTGTAATTGCTAGAATATAGATGGCTGATGCTCGAATAATTAATCATTGATGTACAATGGAATCATGGATGCCATATTTATCTTGATTTATGTAAAAATATGCATGTTTTCATGTCTTCTACAACTAATTTGGTATTTTGGAGGTTTTTTAATATAAATGCAAAAAACAAAATATATATATATAGTAAACTCTTTGCTTCATAGATTTTTGGGAAATGACGCTTTCACGTCCCCGTTTCGTGTGACATTGGTTACAACATTTTAACTTGTGATCTTGGGCTTACAATGGTGTGAAAAATATTGCAACGAATGTATGTGTAACCATGTTAATATAAGGGGTAATAATACGTATCAGTTAAGTTACCCTTTATCAGGAAGCTTTGATTCCAAGGGAGCATGAAATGCTCACAAAGACTTGTTCAAAAACAATGCGAAGTGCGCGTGTGTGTGGATAAGATGAATGAATAACATTGATGAAATCTAAAATGAAAGCCTGTATAAATACTCTTTAAGAAGGTACCTTGATACATTTCCATGAAAAGTTGTCTTTTAATCAATATTATTTAAAATTGGCAACTAGGGCCAAACTCCATGTGGGTCATCTTATTTATGGCAGCTGATATTTTTCTTGGATCCTTCTCATCGAGAGGTGTAGGATTGATCTAAAGATCATCCGATTCCGATAAGTATTCATGGAATTATGAATTTATTTGTGTTATAACACAATTCGTCAAGGTCGGCCAGCAACCAAATAAACCCCACATGTGCTCAATGTTTTAGTATAAAAGAAGATGACTTGAGAGTCATTTCTCACGCACACTTCTATCTTGATTTCTCTCCACTTGTCTTGGGTTTTAGTGGAAGAGAAATCGAGGAGTGGAAGCCCTAGACGTTGGAGGAAAGAAGACTAAGGGAGCCGCCCTAGAGGAGATGCCCTAGCCCTAGACACAGTCAAAAGGAAGGCTCTAAGCAAGTTTCTATAGCTGTTAATGGAAGCTCTAAACGTTGTCTAAGGGAAGCCCTAACACAGACCTAAAGGCTACCCTAACACAGACCTAAAAGTTGCCCTAACACAGTCCTAAAGGCTGCCCTAAACGTTGTCCTAAAGGCAGCCCTAACGCTATCCTAAGGCAGCCCTAACCTACGCTATATCAAGGGTATCCTAGCCATTGTTAAGATGAATATAGACATTGTCCTAAACACACCAATGATGCCCTAGCCGCAGGCATAAGGTGCCCTAGATGCAGGCCTAATGCGGCTGAAAGGGAGGACTGTTTGATGAGAATTTGAGGGCTCAGACATGCCCAGAACAGCAGTATAATAAATGGGACAGCAAAATATGCTAAGGTAAAGGGGACAGTTGGGCTACTTGGTGCAGCAAAGAGTGGGACAGCAACTATGATGGGACAGCAGCAAGGGGACAACAACAAGGTATAGTATGACTGTTAGGGACAACAGCAACAGCCATATATCTAGGCAGCAATGGCAAGGGACAGCTGCATAATAAATGAGACAGCAAGATATGCTAAGATAAATGGGACAGCTAGGCACGGTGCTTGGTGCAGCAAACAGTGGGACAGAAAACACTCATAGGAACAACAACTATAATGGGACAGCCCAATGACATAGGACAACAATGACAATTGTGCGGCAGTGGCACAAGTGGGACAGCAGCTATTACATGACAGCAACAAGCATGGACAACAGCAAGCATGACTAGCATGACAAGCATGGTAAGCATGGCAAGCATGGACAGCATGGATAGCAGTGGCAAGCATGGTGTTGCAAGCACATGAGACATGCTGTATGACAACACGGTTCAACAATGGCACATGGGACAGCAGTGCAGCGTAAGGTGCAGCAGTCATGAGGTCCAGCATTATGATGATGGGTGCAGCATGGTGCAGCACGGTGAGGTGCAGCATGATGACGAGATGCAGCACAATGATAGGTGAAGGAGTCACCTTGGAGAATCAGTTGCAGCAGCATGTCTTCAACTGATCTCATGCATCATCTTCTTAGAGATGATCTATGCTCTCATCTAGATAAGTCAAAGTGTGGACTTGCATTGTAAATGTACTCTCTCTCTCTCTCTCTCTCTCCCTGTGCTAAACTATTGAAGAACATATAAGAATTGATCAAGGGTTTCGCCACATTGGGGTTTGTCCCTGGCTAGCGCCACATCTTGTGTTCTCTTGTCTTGGCTTGTCTTCTGCAATTTATGTTTATGATCTATCTGCAGTTTACTTTAATGTTGATGTGGTTGCTAATCTGGAAAAGATATTGAGCTAACTATGAAAATTGAAATAAATTGCTCTAAGCATAGAACATATCTAAAAAATAACATTTATTTCCTCTTATATTACTTTTATTCTAAGCAACTGGGCATGGCCCCAAAGAGTGTCATGTCCATATCCCACGTGTTTGACATGGACACCCTAGGACACATGTTTAGCATGTGTCCTAAACATAGGACATGTGCCAAACACATGTCAAACACGAGTACTAGCCATGTCCTACATATTTGACTATAAATAACAGCTTGCACTGCTATTTTCTCACTTTCAATTGTATAGAAAGAGCTCTTACAGTCTCTTACTGTGCAAATAAAAGGTAAAATTGAGATTTGAATACCAAGTGTTTTTTAAATGTTCCATTTTCTAAAAAAATGCACCTTTATATGTCTATATTTCATTTTTGTACTTGTAATTTGTAATTTTTTGAATATATATATATAACGTCTTTAGTGTCCTATTTTCGAGGTCGATGCATCCCATGTCTGTTATGTCACAAGTGTTGAAAAGTCTAGGGCAATTAGCATTAATAAGATTCTTCTTGACTTGATAACTATTTGTGAGGCATTTTTAATTTTGCTTATTAGCACAATCTTCTCTTTGACATTATTAGAGTATGTGTTTCTTATTTCATCAAATAGCTACCAAAATCAAAGAGACAAGTACACAAGATGTTGGCATTTTGCCAAGGCCAAAACCTCTCCCTCTTGGAGAGGAAAACCCGCACTTAACTCTTCTTATCAAGATTCCAATTGACGAACACCAAGACCATGACACTTGACCTTCTACGCCACGCCAAGACCAAGACACAAATCCTCTTCTTTGTCACTGCTGAGATCATCATTATTGTTGCTTCATTGAGACCATCACTACTGCACCACCGAAGTCTTCATTACTACTGCAACACCTTTGTTGCACCTTCATCGAGGTTTGCACCATTGCAACTTCCTTCGCTGGGATCTTCTCCTTGTGACTATGTCTCCTTCAAGATTGAGATCATAGCTATGCATGTGACTATATCTTGAAGCATGTCAAGATAGTATGTGATATACTGAAACCATAGCTGAATTATGGAGATATGTCGAGACAGAGTATTCTTTGATAGATATATATACTAAAACCATTACTATGTTTCCTTGCTACATTGAGATCTTCATGTGACTATTTGTTATGCCAAGACTGTGATCAATGAGAGGCTTTACCCATAGGACTACTGTACTCATCGAAGTACTGAACCAGTGCTCCTGACCGAGGTCTTGAACCACTGTAATTTCCTCCGAGAATCATTAGATGAATCCGAGTTCTATATGATTGCAATTACCCAAGGTTTCAGAGATATCCGAGGTCACTGCTCCTCATCCGAAGTAGCAGAGCTTGTCCGTAAAGTGCCTCCCTAGGAGTTAACCCCCCATTCGTCCATATTTCCACACAGGCCAGACCTTGAACCTTCTGACTTAGCCTTTCTACTTGGATACTTTTGCCAGATGCCAATTCTATACTTAATGTGCCTATCCGAGATCCTGTAGTAGACTTCCAAAAATCTCAAACAAGTCTGAGTTTTTTCCTTGTCTTTTGTTGATACCCCAGTTGGGGATATATAGTGGTTTGCCCTTCATATTAAGCTAACATGTATCCATGAAGAGTTGTGCCTATTTCTTTGAGCCGACATGAGTGAATCTAATTCTTTTAGGCCGACATGACTGCCTTTTACCTCGCTTTGCTTGCAGACTTCTTTATTGGAGGATGGTGCTTGTCTTGGAGGGCTACTTGACACTAGGTTGACCACATTCATGCTCAAGAAGAGCCCTTTAACATGACTTTGATTCTTTGACTTTCCTAGACCTATGGAATGAGTAAGGAACGCATTCGAATAATTCTACAAAAATAATATTTCTTTTTCTTCACGAGTACAAAGATCAAAATTACATTTACAAATACCGAACCTAATTACACTTTTCTTCAACACTCCCTCTTAACTAGGGAGGTATTTACAATGGTACTTGGTCATTCTCAATTTGAAGAATTTCTCATAAGAAGAATCGGATTGTTTATACTATATAGCAAGGCCTTGACTAACAATTCTATCTCTCATAAGATCGGAGCACAATGTTGGCGAGACCAATTACTATAGACACCTTCATCATTGTCTCTCAAGGTACATACCCACCCGGGTGTTCACTAAGTATGACCTTCTAGTACTATTCTTATCTTGGGTTCCCAACCCTCAAAGAATATTGGTCCTCTTGCCTACTCTTGTCTTGGAAGCCCTACACATCCTCAAAGAGCATCAGATACCAGATGATTACCCAATCTTCCATTCTTTCTTCCAACGTGAAGACAAGAATGTTGTGTCTATCTCTCCCTCTCAACTAGGGAGGATATCATGTGTCTGCATTTCTCTTCATGGCCTTCCCCTAGACTTACGGTTGTTAATCCTCGTCTAGTGCATGACACATGAAATAGAAAAACACAACTGTCACTCCCTTTTAATCAGGGGTGATCCAATCCAAGCTCCCTCTTGATCAGGGACCTATCAAAGCTCTCTCTTAGTTAGGGACTCTTCTATACATCAGCAACTTCTTCTTCTTGGGTCCTTCAGCTATTTGATCAACTTCTCTCCTTGAGGTCAAGAAAATCAGTTGAGCTTCTTCCTTGTATGGCAATAGCCATCGATCACTTTCCTCCTTAGTTCAAAATGTCATTCCTTTCTTCATGGAAAGTGGCCTTCTTCATATCTGGAACCTTCGTTATATGACTACTTCTTTCTCATCCTACTTCTTCGATCCACCACATGAATGCTAGTTGTACTTGTATTTACAACTCTTGTTCAAGTAGCCCTGCATTATCCAGATATTATTCAAGAAATCAAAACATCATATTAAATCAAATCATACCTTACAAGATGGCTCTTCATCATGACATCTTGTAGGTATCAGTATCCTGCACACATATTGACCCATCTCCCAAAGATATCCATTATCAAGGATCTTCATCTTTTTCAGACTTTCATCAGATTCTTCATATCTCTCCAGGAGATTTCATAGTCAAATTTTCTTGGTCTTTTGGATGTTGATTGCCTTCATCATGGTTTCATATCTCACGATCTCTTTCTTCCTCACACATTCCATTCCCAGGAGCTTTCCATCAGAGTTTCTAAATTGTGGTCAACCACCTCATACTTCATATGAAGACATATTGTGTTGATTTCATCTAGTGTGACTTATGCCTTCCTGCATTCTTTCAGAGGAGGAGGATCTTTTTATCTTGATTGTGCTTCTCAAGGTAGAAGCAATGATCCATGTTACCTGCAAGTTGCAACCATATGACATGACATTATAATATTAAACACAAGCATACATACCTTATTTACCTCCAGGTCATCGAGGCTTCTTCCAACAGCTTCCTTGATTGAAAAGATCTTCAATCCCTTGATCTGCATCATGTCATCACATCATCATCTTATGGATTCCATAAGTTGGAGTTCCTGTTGAAACACTTGCTTCCTGTTTAGATTAGTGAACCCTACGATGAGGATTCCATCAGAGAATTTTGAGGATCTTGTATATCCCCAACTGGCAGATGTTTCCTCTTTGACTTGATGTATGATGAGCCTTAGATGACTCCTTTCTTTCCTTCAATGTCCACTGAGGTTCCCAAGAGCTATATGTCCTACATGTGTGTCTGCCATGGATTTTGTCCTTTATGATTCCCATTGTGATGTCACGAGCTCTTGTTTCTAATGCTTCCATGATGTCATGATGCATCTCATTATCATTGTCATATCTTATAACACAAGATTTAGGAGCTTATGATAGGACCCTTTTGTGAGGGATACTATCTTACTCATAGGAGAGATTTGTTACTCCCTCTTTCCTTGGCCCTTTTCTTCAGCTTCCTCCATCTTTCAGTGATATGAGCTTCCAAAATATTTCTATAGCATTGAGTCTTAGCTATATTTATTCTGTCTTGCTTGAGGACCAACCTTTCCTTTCCTTTCTGCACATGGTTGAGTTCTTTTAACCTTCAATATTTTGTCATCAACTTGTCTTTCTCTATCTGGCCTAGAGACCACAAGTTGTTCAATGAGGTAACCTTCTTGTTCATGGACATTCGTTACCTTGCCTATCAGTTAGAACGATGATGCTTATCTTCCTTCCTAGATCTTTGTAGATGGGATCTTATGAAGATATCCTGCATTCCTTGATACCCTTTTACTTTCATGAAGATTAGATTTCATGTGATCTTCTCTATTGCACCTTCTAAGAGTGAGCTTTTCTTTGATGTCTCCAATATTGCCCTATGAGGGGATCTTGCATAAGTATCCCTTTCCATGAATTCAGAGGAGACCTTTTGATGACTTCAGCTACTTGGAGGACCATGTCTATCCTCCTTCTTCATGCAAGGAATCTTGATGACCCATCCAACCTATAGACGTCCTTGCAATCATGAAGTCATTTAACCAAATTTATAAATTGAAAAGATACTTACTTGTCATGTGAAGATGAAATCTTCACCTTAATTGCTTTGATGATGGTTGAAGCAAATGCATTGATGCTTCCTTCGAATGAGATCCTTAATGAAATCAAAGTTTAACGTCCACGAGACTAGTTATAGTCTATGGGACCAGCAGCTTCCTTGTTTTTTGCCTTTTGCAATTCAATCCTCTTATTATGTAAATTAATGATGCGCTGGCCCAACCTTCTAACATTTCCCTCACTCAAAAAAACAATACCAAGGAACCGATGTTAACATATTGTTGTAACTGTCTATGATGTCTATGAAAGCATCACATTCCAAAATGAAATGTTTTTCCGATTCCATTGCCCTAGAAGTGCAAAAAGTACACACCTGCTCTTCCCAAGCTTCTTTTCACCGACATGTTAATTGATGTGAGTTATTTCTTAATTGAGCAATAAGAATCTTTGCTCTCCATGGAATGCTATCTCCAATGTACTCTTTTTGTTGAAGATCACACGAGGGGTTAAATTCTTGAACATAGTACTTCTTCTTTCTACCCAACTCTTTTCCCCATATATGCTTACGCAACTTCCCCAAAACATAACTCTTTAAATCCTTGTTATTTGTGGGACATGCATTGATGTAAATATTCCATTTTTGCATCCATTTGTTGTTTTGTCTCATCCACGATTTCTATATTTCACTCATTCCTTCATTGAAGATAACTTTAGGCCATCTACCTTCTCCCATTTGCTCAATTCTCTGAAGATACCTTATGAGACACACCATAGCAATTGCTTTGATGGAAGTTGCTCCTGTTTCACTCAACATTATCTCATAAGAAACCAAACTTTTGATTTTAAACTTGCTCATGATCAAGCGCTTTTGGATTTTCTCAATTTGCTTCCATTTTGAGACACGAATGCTGCCAGCCCACAATTCACACCCATATAATATCACTGGACAAAATAGGTGCCCAAAAAGCACTTTAATTGTTTTCCAATCCCATAACTCTGCCTCTCTACATCTGTTTTGAAGAGCATATAGTGCTTTCCACCCTCCTAAAACTCTTTTCTTTCTGCAGTGCTCCCAATTAAGCTGCTTGTTGAAATCAATCCTGAGGTACTTGTATTCATTTACTTCTTGAAGAATGTTGCCTTCAAAGAAGAATGTATGTTGACTCTGCTTCTTGTTATTTGAGAAAATCATTATTTTGGTCTTGCCGGTATTGACTTGCATTCCCACTACTTTACAAAAATGCTCAAGGGCATATAGGTGCATCTACAATCCCCGGGCCGATTTAGCAATCAATACAAGGTCATAAACATATAAAAGAAGCTATATCACAAATTCCCCCAACCGAACACCATCCCCACCTTGCAGATTTAGCTACTCTTCCAATTTATCAATATATAAACCAAAAAGAGTAGAGGATAAAGGGTAGCCTTGCTTGACTTTGATGTCTTCTAAAGCTCTCTGAAATACCTGCTGAAGTTCTAATTTTGACTTTCACCTCTTCATAAAGCCTATGGACAGCAACTCTATACTACAAAGGAATTTCAAGTTCTTCCATTCTACTGCACAACTTATCTCTAAGGACCATGTCAAATGCCTTTTTGAAGTTAACAAAGCAGCAAAATACTTCTTCTTTTCCCTCCTAAACATTTTCAATAATGTGTCTCAATGTGATACCATGATCCACTGTAGAATGTTTCGGCCTAAAACCTGCTTGCCCTTTTGCCCTCTTTTCTTTGACTTCCGCCCACTTACTAATTCTATTTTCCACCATGCCATTGAAGAGCTTTGCAAACAAAGGATTGATCATAATGGTTCTATAGTTGGAAGGATTATTAATGTCTCCACTTTTAAAAAGGGGTATTGCTAGGCTAGTTGTCCAATCTCTTGGGAATCCTTGCCAAATGACATTGTTGAATATTTCCATGATGTGTAGTGCAAGGATGTTCATTGCCCACTTTAGATATTTTGCTTGAAGATCAACCAAGTCCTTTGCCTTTCCTATTTTCAACTTTTTAATTCCTGTCTCTACTCCCTGTAATGTGAAAAGCTTTGTGGTTGTGTTGATCCTGGGAGGCGGCTCCTCTGATTCTTTCTCATAGAGTTGTCTTGCATATTCAAACCATTGATTGGCTGTAATATTATTTTCAATTTGCTTCTTCCTTGGTTGAAGTTTTTTGCCAAAAACACTTTGGGTAATTCTTTCCTAGATATATTAACTCTTCTCGCCTTGTTTGCATGAACTCATCTTTTTTTTGTTTTAAAATTTGCATATATAACTTTACATTCATCTTCTCCTCGCCTGCCTTTTCAAGATTTTCCTTGTCATTTTGCATTCCTCATCAAACCAACCATTTACAAGAAAACAATTTGATTCAGATTTCCTATTTTTGCTCTTTTGCACTTCTCAAGTGCACTCTATACTATATTTGTTAACTGATGACTCTTGAGGTTTTGGGAGCCACTCTTCCCTTTCTGAATTGATCTCTCCAACATTGTTTGGAAGATAGTGCAATTTTCTTGTGTTAGAAGAATTTTGCCCCCTTAATATTGATTGTCAAGAACATTGGGTTTTCCTCCTATGCTAAGTTTCTTCTAACCAAGATAACTTTATATAAATTGGGTTATGGTCTGATTTTAAGTCCCACATATTCTCTCCAATCTTAGCTTCATCTATCCTCTCTATCAAGCTCTGTGAACAAATAATGTAGTCAACAACACTTGCCCCATTGTATGTGTTGCAAGTGAACTTCCCCGACCTTTTCCATTTATCTAGACCATCGCAGATAATTAAGTTGAAAGCACCACACAACGTGAGCAACTCCTCCAAAATGATTGCTAACTTTGTCATCTTCTGAACATCTAAACCATTGGGAATTCTCCCATTCAATGAGCCAGATAGGATTGTGATCCTCTTTGCAACAAAAAATACTCGCTTGTTGATTTGTTGTTCTAGCATTGAAATCTCCCACTAGAATAACTTCTCCCTGCTGAGAATATCCAGCAATATCTTGCTTTGAAGCTGCATATGGGTCTTTGCTATCTAGCCCCTTAGTTTTGTAAGTTTTTGAGACTTGAGGTGCAAAAATAACATGTTGCAATTCTTATGTGCTTCTCATTCTCTATTATATTAAACCATAAATATTGTTTATTTGTATCTTCTTTCATAAACTGTATGTGACGACCTTCTTTTTCTTTCACTAAAACTAGTATTCCTCCATACCCTTTGCCATTTTCTATTGCCTCGTTCCAAACTGCTAATTTCAAATAACCATCAAACATAGGAGTTTTACAACCACCATGTTCATGAGTTTCTATGAGACAAATTATGTCTCTACCTTCTGCAATAGGCCCTAACCCAGGTCCCCTACTCCAAGGGTTAACCTACAGTTCCAACAAACTAGACTTAGGTAGACCTGGGTAGGACTTGATTGCTACACAGCGTGGCACACAAGACTCAAATTTGAGTCTTCACCCCTTTTCATCCATGTTGATCCTGTTGTTTTCCTCCCTCTTATAGAGTTAACTGTTTTTTCTTTACTACCAAATTGTTGCCCTGCTTTGTCATGAGGCCCAAACATTGCGATAACCGCTTTACCATTGTACAACCATGTTCTTTTCCCTTTGTTTCTTGTTGCTTTAATTTTCTCCACTTCTTCTCTTCTCTCCTCTTATTGTTTGCTAGTTAGATCTCATCTAAGAAGAAGTTTCTTTTTCCTTAAAAGATAATGTTTGTCTTGCACAGTTGCCATGATGACTTTTATGGGTCGAGGTCTCTCTTTACATATTTTTCCCACCCTTCTTGCTTGACAAATTTGCCCTCTCCAATGTAATTTATCTTTCAAAAAATCTCTTGTCAAATTGAGAGTGCTTTCATTCTTTCCATGGTCACTTATTCCTCTTATAATAAAGTTTGTCTCCCTATGTTTTTTGTTTTTGTGTTCTCTTTCCTTTATTCTACAAGCACTTACATCTTCCTTTTCCTCCATCCTTATGTAACCATTAGTGTCCTCAACTCTGGCTTTGAATTCTTTTAGAATGTTTGTCCTCTTGATCTCTTTTGCTTTTTTTTTTGGAAATGACTACCTGCTAAGATATTTGTGTATCCACTTGAGTTGCTTTAGAAATTATCACTTCCTTGTTTACTGCCATTGATTCTTTCATGGTTTGCCATGATGTCTTCATGTTTTCCCATTCTTGTTTTCTTGCCTCTAAAGCCTCATGTAGCATTATTAATCGCGCTTTTAGGATCCTATTACTTTCCATAAAAGATCGATTTGCAATTGTAATCTCTGAAATTTTGTGGTCCCTTTCTTGTTCTTTGGCTTTCAAAATTTCCAGCCTTGCCCTGGCCTTCATCAGTTCCTGGACATAGAGATCTGACAACCAAGTAAGAGGTGTAGACGTGGAACTGTAAATGGTTGACTCTTCTTTATTTTTGTTGCTCTTGTTTGCTTTCTTTTTCAGGGACTGTTTTCTTCTTTTTTGTTCCCATTTAAAGTGAGCAATTCTACGATTTAAAATGCCCCGATATTGTTTTGCATTTACCCAAATCCACTTCCCTGTTTTGTTTGTTGAAGCAATTTTGACTTGGCCTAAGTGATTTGTTTCCACAAAACCTGAGATTTCCTTGCCATTGTTTTCCATTTTGGGATGAGGCTACTTGCAAAACCCTAAACCCGAATTCCACTGCCACTCTCCAAACCTGAAAATCTGAACCAGAATTGAAAGGGCCAAACCCAAACCCAAAATCTAACTAACTCAAAACTGAAGCAACAATTAACCATTACAGCACATACCCAGGATGGATGTAACAATGAAGGAAAATGTCCCCTTACTTGCAGAGAGTGGTGTTGCAGCTGTTGCCACAGGACCAATGGAAATGAAGAGTAGAAACCGAAGCCAGAGAGGGATAATGGACGTTGAAAACTTGGAAGCTCTTGCCAAGCAGAAGGGTAGTTGCTTACCAAAGAGGACGAGCCAAACAGAAGGGTGGTTGCTTACCACCTTCGGTTACTATGTGAAAAATGTAACTACTACGCCTTTAACAAAGTCTACTGCGTATGTGCGCTTTTTGCTAAGTATGTGCACTTCTCGGAGATAGTTGCCAACTTGTGTATGTGCGCTTACGGTGGATGAAGTTCTGTTGCAGTACTCCCATTGTTGTTGCCCACACTTTCACTATATCCACATGCAGAGAGCAATGTTGCAGCACCTCCAGCTACTGCTAAAAGTGGAGTTGGGCCACTATAATGGGACCACATTAGAGTTGTCATGTTCCACACCAGAGTTGTTGATTCCCAGCGCGCCCGGTCTCTTAAGTAGACCCAGAATAGTTAATAGTAGACCCATAATAGTGAATGAAATGGAGAACAATGAAGAAAATGTCCTGCACAAAACAAAGAAAATATCATGCACAAAATGTCCTGGAAATGGAGCCGAGAGGATAACCTGCTCAATCTATAGGAGCTTAAAGATAGCCTGAAGGGATCAAAAGACACACAGGGTTCGGCTCAATTCATCCAACTCAACTCAAAATTGTTCGGCTCAAGTTTTCGACTCAAAGATGTTCTAAACCCTCTGTCACAAAAGTTTGCAAGTAGTTTATAGAGATGTGTACAGAGACCAACGCATGGCTGGATTTGCTATCAGACCTCCAACAATCGTTGCATTTCCAATGGCTCCCAGGGTTTCTGGTTCCTCCAATTGTACTTTAGTGACCACCTTCGTGAACCTTCATGTATGAAAATCCCTGGAATGCGAGTGGCATCGTCATGTGAAGCATTCTAGCAAAGGAATGTAATGGTATGAAGCTTGCCTTCTTACCTTCAAGTCTCTTCGACTTATACATATGATTCTTATGATTAACAAACTGTTGATGAACTTGTGATGGCATTGTCTTGCTATCACATAAGTGGATTATGAAACCTTGTAGTATGCAACATTGTGTAGAACCATAGAGTCTTGATGTTGCTTGGCATGATGATCATTTTATAGTATAATGAACACCTTCATTCTATATTGAGATCCCTATGGTATGACATATACTAAGACTGTGAGAGGCATCAAAATTGCTGCCATGACCCTGAGTTCTAAGTACTTGTGATCGAAACTTCATTCTTTGACTGAGATTACTTAATCCTATTGTGGCACCGAGATCTCAATAGTATAGCACCAAGACTGTGAGTAGTATAGACTGTTGAAGGTTGTATCCTTGATTATATAGACAAAAGCCTTTGTTGTTGTAGATTGCTTGTTGTAGACTTGATCCTTTAATCTTGACAAAACCTTTCAACCTTGCTTTGATGTCTCTTTTTGCTGCCCTTCCTTTGACTTCTGCACCTTAGCTCTAATACCATGTTGAAGATTCTAGTGCAGTTAGCATTAATAAGATTCTTCTTGACTTGATAACTATTTGTGAGGCATTTTAAATTTTTCTTATTAGCACAGTCTTCTCTTTGACATTATTAGAGTATGTGTTTTTTATTTCATCAAATAGCTACCAAAATCAAAGAGACAAGAACACAAGATGTTGGCATTCTGCCAAGGCTAAAACCTCTCCGTCTTGGAGAGGAAAACCCGCACATAATTCTTCTTATAGAGATTCCAATTGACGAACACCAAGACCATGACACTTGACCTTCTATGTCACTCCAAGACCAAGACACCAATCCTCTTCTTTGTCACTGTTGAGGTCATCATTATTGTTGCTTCATTGAGACCATCACTAAAGCACCACTGAAGTCTTCATTACTACTGCAACACCATTGTTGCACCTTCATCGAGGTCTACACCATTGTTGCTTCCTTCACTGGGATCTTCTCCTTGTGACTATGCCTCCTTCAATATCAAGATCATAGCTATGCATGTGACTGTATCTTGAAGTATGTCAAGACAGTATGTGCTATACTAAGACCATAGTTGAATTCTAGAGATATGTCGAGACAGATTGTTCATTGATAGATATATATATTGAAACCATTACTGTGTTTCCTTACTACACCGAGATCTTCATGCGACTGTTTGTTATGCCAAGACTGGTCATTGAGAGGCTTTACCCATAGGACTATTGTACTCATCGAAGTACTGAACCACTGCTCTTGACCGAGGTCCTGAACCACTGTAATTTCCTCCAAGAATCATTAGATGAATCTGAGTTCTATGTGACTACAATTACTCGGGGTTTCAGAGATATCTGAGGTCACTGCTCCTCATCCAAAGTTGTAGAGCTTATCTGACATTCTGTACTTAATGTGCCTATCCGAGATAATGTAGTAGACTTCTGAAAATCTCAGACAAGTCCGAGTTTTTTCCTTGCTTTTGCGAATACCCCAGCTGGGTATATATAGTGGTTTGCCCTTCATATTAAGCCTAAGTGTATCCATGAAGAGTTGTTTCTATTTCTTTGAGCCGACATGAGTGAATCTAATTCTTTTAGGCCAACATGACTGTCTTTTACCTCGTTTTGCTTGCAAACTTCTTTATTGGAGGATGGTGCTTGTCTTGGAGGGCTACTTGACACTAGGTTGACCCATATTCATGCTCAAGAAGAGCTCTTTAACATGACATTCATTCTCTACTTTCATAGACCTATGGAATGAACAAGAAACTCATTCGAATAATTTTACAAAAATAATATTTCTTTTTCTTGACAAGTACAAAGATCAAAATTACATTTACAAATACCGAACCTAGTTACACTTTTCTTCAACAACCAAATTCATCAAACTTCAACCTTAAGGTTCAAAATTGGGCAACCTAAAAAATACTTCGAGTTTCGACAGAACTCATCAAACCTCAAGTCATTGACCAAGTCCACAGCTCAAGCTAACCTTGTGGCACAACTCAAGCCCGTAATCTATCATTGTAGTTTCAAAGTTCATGATAACATGTTTGTTGTTTATTGATGTTGATCTCTTACTATGTTATGTTATATTTCATTTTATAGTTAACATAGAAAATATATATAGACAAACCTAATGGTGAACATCATCAAAAAATTGAATTTGAACCAAACCTAGTCAATGTCAAACCTGAACTCAAACTCAAACCCAAACCATGTGACTTAGCATGTCGGACACTTGTATTTTCCTCTCCTTTGTCTCATGTCCTCTTTTCATGTGACTTCACCTTTATTGACATTTATTTATTTATTTCTTCCCCATATTTATTCTTTCCTAGTTATTATTTATGTATGTAACAAGTGATGATCTTGTTGACTCATGAGCCATGACTCGTGACATAGTAATAAGTTTGTGTTTGAAAATGTACATTGTAACAGGCTCATAGTAACACAGTAAACTCACAAAAGACATGAGATGTTACATGGTAAAACGCTCAAAAAAATAAGCATCCATGGAGGAAAAGCAAGGTTGCACGAAACGGGGAAACGGGTACGTGTTTCCGAAACGAACATGGGTACGAAACGGGGAAACACAAATATATATATATATATATATATATATTAAGACATTTAAGAAATATGTGCAATCATAAAGCATATATGATACATTCTAATTTTATTACATTATGATAAAATTGTCAATTGTGAATGCATAAACTATAAGTCTCTAAATTTACGTCACATTTACTCAAGAATGATCACATAATGAAAATAGAAATATCCAAAATCAGCCACGAGAAATTTCTAGTTTCTTGTCTCGTGCTTGATTGGGAGTCTCCTCCTACATAGTCGAACAACCTTAGTGCTCTTGATCCAGGTGGATGTTGGTGGCCACCCACCTATCCAATTTGGACCCCCACAACTGTCTCTTTCAGCTTTTTCAATTTCCCAAATTGTAGCACAGTTTACTATTTTTAGCAGTTTTTCGGGTCCTAAACTTTCGGGCCGTTTTGAGGCCCTAAACGACGTTTTTTGGGAAATCTGGGGCAACATGGGTCCATGGACCCATGTTGACTACCCAAAGTGGCAGTGCTTGGATAGATCTTTCTAACGAACTATTGTATGCGTCAAACGGAGATCGTATGCCAAAGTTACGACCCCAGGAAGTTGATGTACCAATTTACCCAAACGAGGCCCAAAGTTTGGCATTTCATCTTCTAGGGTTAGGTTTTGGAATGTTAAGGGTTTTCCATTGTTTCTCAACAATAAATAGGCCTTCGAGCCTCATTGTAACACAGTTCAGAGGCATGTAGCCGCCACATCTCTTCTCAGAAATAAGCTACCATCACCCTAGCTGGTTTATTTCCATTTCTGTTTGTAAGCATCTTCAGTATTTTCCATTAATGAAATGAAGTATTATCTCCGCTACATTTTTATGTATATGATTATCTCTGTAATTTGTTGCATTCCTGTTTAAGTCCGGATCAGTGGTATCAGAGCAGTCTGCTTTTTCTCTGTTTTTCTTTGCATGTCCCCAACGAGGTCGGGATATAAGGGGTTGGGGCTTGAACTGGTCGAACCTTTGCAAGACCAGCGTCGCAAATCTCGACGGCCTCCCATGGCGGATGAGAAGAAAGATGAGGGGGCAGGAGATCCTATCAAAATCTTGCTCGAAGAAGCGCTCGAGAGGGAAAGTGACGCGATGATGGATAGCTTTGCGCAGATCCTTCAGCGGCTACCCAGAGGCGACGCATCGGCTTCCAACAACTACTCTGGAAACGCCGCACCATTTAAGGTACAAGTTAATTTTGAAATCCCCATCTTCGAGGGTCAAATAGACGCAGATGTCGTAGATAAATGGTTAAATCTGCTAGATGGGTATTTTTCTATTCATGAATTTTCAAGTCGGGAAAAGATTGTTTTCGCTCTTCTCAAAGCAGCCCCCCACGTCAAGGACTGGTGGGAAACCTACTGCGAGCAGAAGGATGAAAGTACAGGCTCACAATTTTTAGCCGCACCCACTTGGAATGACTTTTGGGATGCCATCAAGGAGCAGTACTACCCTGTTAAAAGCTATGAGGACAAATACATCAAATGGACCACACTGCGTCAGGGACGAGACCAAGATGTGCCAGAGTTCACAAACATTTTTCATACCCTTTGTACACAGTTGGGTATCAAAAATTCTGAACTGCATCTGGTACTCAAATATCGCGGCTGCCTACACAGATACATCCAGGAAGAGATGGAGTTCGTGAACATCTCCTCACTCGACACAACATACTGATACGTTGTCAAAATCGAGCAAAAGTTCAAACAGAAGAAGCGAGACTTTGGATCTGCAAATCTGAAGCCCAAAGGACAAAGCCAAGGCGGGGTGACCCAAGACAACTCGTCAAAGCCGCAAGAAAAGAACAACACCACAAAGCCGAAGAAGGACACAGGAAAGTGGTGTGAGTTCCACAAGAGTCCCACTCATAACACAAGTGAGTGTCGGACCAAGCAGTCATTGGTGGCCGAGTTAAAGGCTTCCGAATCAGATACATGTTCCGACCCTGAGCCAGAACCCAACAAGGGGAATGGCAAAGGGAAGCAGATCATTGATGCGGATCCCAGCGCCACTGTTGCCACTGCCAAGATCCAGAAGAATGAGCCCGAAGAGCCAGAGGAGGGGGAACGTCTTTTCCACTCACAGATGTGGGTGAGGGGTTCGCCGCTGCAGTTCATTGTTGATAGTGGGAGCCAAAAGAACCTGATTTCAGCAGAGGTCGTGAAGCGGTTGGGCCTACCGACTACACCACACCCGCAGCCGTACAGTATCGGGGGGCTTCATGAAGGACAAGATCTCAAAGTTCGCCAGCAGTGCCGCCTTCCCTACAGCATCAAGGCCTTCACAGACGAGGTATTGTGTGATGTTACACCTCTGGATGTTTGTGATGTACTATTAGGCCAACCATACTTGTGGAAGCGACATGCTGTGTATGAGTCAAGGCCTCGCTCTGTCATTATTTCTTTGGATAGTTCATTATACAAGATACCGGAGGTAGCCCCACCTACCGCAACCTCTTTGATCACTGCTAAGAAAGGCAGCAAGCTCATCTCACAGACTAGGAAATTTATTTTCTGTATGGTTCGCTCCCAAAGTAAGGGGAAGATCGTTGCTACATCCATGACCCCCACAAAGTCCTCCTCCACGCAACAGCAGCAACAAAGGGATACGGTCATGACAGAACACAGGAACAACTTCTCCTCACCCACAGGGGTACCACATAAGTTTCAAGTGGGCGACAAAGTTTGGTTACATCTGCAGAAAGAACGCCTTACAAGAGCCCATCAGAAGCTCCGACTACTCCGACATGGTCCTTACACCAGTACCAAGGCTACGGGCAACAATGCTTTGAAGCACAACATTCCTCCATTCCTTCGCTTTCACCAAATGATCAATGTGGACCATCGTCGACCATGCTTCCCACCATTTCTGGTCACATCAAAGATTGCAGAACAGCTCACCAGAGACCCGGCTCAGCAGAAGCTTCCTCATCTCAGGGAGGAACTCAACGCAATGGGGACCATTGCTTCCTAAGGGGGAGGAATGATCCAGGTGGATGTTGGTGGCCACCCACCTATCCCATTTGGACCCCCACAACTGCCTCTTTCAGCTTTTTCAGTTTCCTAAATTGTATCACAGTTTACTATTTTTAGCAGTTTTTCGGGTCCTGAACTTCCGGAGCCGTTTTGAGGCCCTAAACGATGTTTTTTGGGAAATCTGGGGCAACATGGGCCCATGGATATGGGCCATGGGCCCATGTTGCCTACCCAAAGTGGTAGTGCTCGGATAGATCTTTCTAACGAGCTATTGTACACGTCAAACGGAGATCGTATGCCAAGTTACGACCCCGGGAAGTTGATGTACCAATTTACCCAAACGGGGCCCACAGTGTGGCGTTTCATCTTCTAGGGTTAGGTTTTGGAATGTTAAGGGTTTTCCATTGTTTCTCAAGAATAAATAGGCCTTCGAGCCTCATTGTAACACAGTTCAAAGGCATGTAGCTGCCACATGTCTTCTCAGAGATAAGCTACCATCGCCCTAGCTGGTTTATTTCCATTTCTGTTTGTAAGCATATTTCAGTATTTTCCATTAATGAAATGAAGTATTATCTCCGTTGCATTTTTATGTATATGGTTATCTCTGTAATTTGTTGCGTTCCTGTTTAAGTCTGGATCAGCTCTTACAAGTTTCATACCCTAGTACCCTACATGCTCTTGATTATTGGGAGTCTCCCCTGCATAGAGGGCTTGGTTCTTTTGATTAAATACAAGTTCCATACCCTAGTACATGATAAAATCCAATGGAAACATTGCAATCCCCCCAATCTTGAAATCCTGAAATACAGATAAGTCTGCTGGACTTTGAGTGAGATCTAAAATTCTACTTTCTCCATATGAAATCCAATGAGGGCGAAACCACTCTCAAACATCCTGAGTCATTTCATGGTAATGTTAAAAATTTAAGTAAAAGGATGAAAATGAAAAATAAAGGAGAATATCTTGAAAATGAAAAATAAATGAGAATATCACTTTTACTTTAAGAATTTAACATTACCATGAACTGCATATGCCTCAAACTTCCTAATGAACTGCATATCAACACTAAGGCAAAAGTTCACTTTTATAACTTTAGATAGGCATCTAGAAGCAACTAGAAGGCATTAGAAAAACCTAATTAAAAATTAGAAGACAAATTAATAATAAAAAAAAGTCAAGTTGCATGTGGAAACAGCGTCGTATGGCCCGGAAACGTGTTTCCGGCCGGACTGGCCACATTTCCACCTCGAGAAACGTGCCAGTAGTACGGCTAGAAACACGTTTCTGGGCCGTACCGTACGCATTTCCGCATTTCGTTTCCGTTTCCGTACGAAAACTCCTCCCTTGCTAGCGTTTCCTGCAACTTAGAGGAAACGCAAAGTTCAATTATTTCTCAACTCAATCAACTATGTACAATGAGCACCTAGCCCTTTTTATAGAACAATGCTTGTATGCCCATTGCTCAATCATTTGCAATTCACTATGCCACAAATCAACTAGCTATGCCTAAAATAAAAGAATGCTCCAAATTAACCTTACTTCATCTTGGGGTCCATCAATAAATGGTGAGATCAAGATGAGTTGACTAAAGTAAATCAATCATATCTTGATAAATCCAATGCTTTGTTTTTTATACTTACAAAGCTAGTTATTGTAAATACTTTTGTGATTAGATGTGTTAATTATGCACCTACAGTATATTCTCATTCATTTATAATTTGAAGATCTTTGGACTCTCAAAACTTTACTTTATGTATCTTAGGACTTCTAGTTTATGTATCTTGATGTAATTTTCCCTATTTGCGCCCATACAAGCGATATAAATCAGAAAACTTGCACATTTGAAGTCAAATTGTTTGTATTTACATTGACATACATGAATATACATTTTTTTAATTAAATTTTTAATAGTTATGTATTTTTTATTTGATCTAGCTGTTCATCAAGTTGAACTTAAGATCAGAGCCAAATCATAATTTGAGTCCTCCCCAAGTCCAAGTCCAATAATTTTGCTTGAAACCCATCTGTAGCAGACCAAAAACCATTTCAAAGATATGTTCATTTGTTTTCTTTGGAAAACAAGTAATGAACTTTAAGTGAAAACCCGGAAGTGATCCCTCTTATGAAGCCTAAGATTATGATCCTGCTAAATATAAAATAGAATAACAGATGAGTTCATTAAACATTCCACTACCCCCATAGTCTTATTATAGACATACAATGTTTTCACAAGAATCCATTAAGAATAACACTCAAATTTCTGTGTAAAATTGATAAAGGATCTCATAATTTAAATCTCCAGAATTTGATAGCTAACATTGGTAAATTCAAATAATTAAGAAAATAAATTCATAGCTATCATTTAATCTCAAAAACCTAACAATGTTCTAAATGTATACAACTTAGATATTTTTGAAAATATAAGAAATTGTTGAAAGGATCCAGTTCAATAGTAAAGAATAATGAGTAAAATACTGATGATATAGATGTTTGGAGGGTGCTTACACACACGACAATGATGGCTCCGTGGTGGTTTGATATTTTCACACTTGGTGCAATAGCGTAGACCTGGAATTTGAGCCATGCCACCAACCAATGGCTGTGGACATGTTGTATTTGATATAGATGGTAGAGTTGCAGATATGGGCATTGTTTGTGCCTCTGCGGCTTCCTCATCTACGATTGGCCTCCAATCTTGTGGGACACTACCAGGATCCGTCAAGACTACCATGAAGTAGCACCATATTAGCATTACCAGCTGCGACATAAATTTCAGGCAAAGCAAAATGACACAATTTCTAAGCACGATTAGCTTATTATATCTGATAAATATTGCAAACTTATCAAAACTCTGAAATTAATTGATAATTATTGCATCTTAATAATGTTCTTTGTAAAATTTTACAATACTCTATATTTGAAGAAAGAGATACGGTATTCTTAGAGTCGATTAATGATGTGACCAATAAAAATGCTCATGCTATTAAATTGGAAGCATGTGACAATTTCCTGCTTCCCAAATTTCAGATTAAAACAACAATTAAAAATTATACACTACTACACATAAAAATGAAACTAACATATAGGCCACTTTACAATCCATAGAAATATAACAGAACAAATAGAATAGAACACATGGGACAGAGCTGCAACAAATAGCATTCATATAACAGCGAAAGGTCAATATCAATGTTTTAATAACCGGAACCGGTGACCGGACCAGTCCACCTAATGAACCGGGTTTCAAACCAGAACTGGTCGAACCGGAACTGATCAGGTCTAAACTAACCGGTTTTAAAAATATACATTAAATAATTAATTTTTAATGAAAAAAACTATTTTTAAGATTTAAAACCATGATTCCAAGCCAATAGAGACAAAATATGCAAAGATTGTTCATTTATATACCATGTAAAGGTGAATATATCAAAATGGCACCGAGTGCAATACATATCATCAATGAAATACATAAGCAATGAGGCTCTAAAGGGCCTCTAGAGTGCAAAAACAAAGCCTATAAACTATGGGGCCAGTGGCCTACTACAAGGCTCAAGTCTACATATATGATAATACTAATAGTGATCAACATTATCACTTGAAACTTCTCATGAGTCATCATGATCAAACTCAGTTGGTTGAGTCTCGACTCCCAAACTTTGCAGTCACAAACTTCTCTATTGGTTCAATGACTTGAGTCTCAAACTTCTGAAGGTATTCTGCCCTAATATGCCCTATTACATCATTTGGTGGTCCACGTGGCTTTAGATGGCCTCCTATCCCAGCCAAGTGTTGCTTGAACCTGTCAATACCCCCTCCTTCAATGGATTTTTGCCAATATTTGCAGATCATTTTGCCATCAAACATATCACAATGAGCCCATACAGTATCTTTGGCTTTTGGAGGCATGATGACTACTACTTAGCTTAAACTCTTTGTTGTTCCACTACTCCAGCAAAAACTCAACACTCTCCAAGCTCCCAATCAAACTCACAAATACTCCAAATGAGATGTGTGAGACAAATGAGAGGGAGAAGGGCCTTTTAAAGACCTAGAGAGGGTGTTTTTGGAGGGAAAGAAACCTTACTTTCCCTCCAAAACACCCTAAAAATTTGGAAAACAGTGTTGTGTGGGTCCTCTGCGGCTGTGGCAGCTAACCGGCCAGTGTGACCACAAACCGGCCGGTTAGGCCCGGTTAGGGCAAAAAAAAGGTGAAATAAGGAGGTAAACCGGGTTTTTAAGCCAGTTTGACCAGTTACCGGTTCAGACTGGCCGGTTTTTAAAACACTGGTCAATATATATATATATATATTGCAAAATGTTGTTCAAACCAGAGAAAAGAAGACCTCAACTTGTCTACTTTGTGGGAATTTAATGTTTGTTGTGGAGATTGGAGAAGATTGGCTTACAGGATTATGAACATGTATATTACTAATTTTTTCATATAAAAGCATCAACATCTATCATTTCAAGTAAAAGTTACCTTGACTAAGAGATACAAAAAATTTCAGACAAAAACTCTTTATCACATAAATCTGCATCTGGAAGGAAACTAAGTCAATAATAATGAAAGGTGGTCTTCAAATCAACAAAATGATGGGCATGAAAGATTGGGTTAACATGACATTGAACATCAATTTTCTTTATTTGATTTCATGATCTGTAACAAGAAAGTTTGGTACCTGCTTTATAGCTTTCCAAACTGCCAAGCTCCACAGAGGATTTGCGATGTTGATGGATTTGCTAGGTCCAATTGTGTGCATAGAAATTGGTATATTAGTACGTAGGAGTAAAATGACATTATTAAGTCCTTTGACTTACAACTTTTTTGTAAATCAAACTATGTTCCTGCTATCTCTCTATCTGATATCTGTCCTGAAGCTCCTTAGTTATCTGTCCAGCTTTTGTGAGCTGTTGACTATATTCATAGTTTCAAAAGGACTGTTCCTGGGTGTTGGGGAACCCATTCCCGGAATTTCCCTGTTCCTGCGAGTGTAGGTGTGGGAGCAATTCCAGAGCTTCAGAAACATTTTGGGAGCTTTGACGTGATGGTCAAGCCACTCCCAAGGGCATTTCCAAAGCCATTTTGGTGATCAGGAACTTCCAAACGTTCAATACAGGCTAGGAACCCCTTCACATTCCTGACCACATGGACCCAAAAAAAATGCCAAACAGATTTTAACTTTTAAGCTCTGTTTCAGCACCAGATCACCTCTGAGGGGGCCCACAAACAACCACCAAGGCGTAAAATGTTAAAAACCTTAAAACATCTATTTAATAAATTAAACATTATATATATAATATATAATATATATATCAAAATCCTTCTCTTGATCTTTAGAAAAGGCCCCTACCTCGTGAAATAACATTGTTTTCAGCTGTAAGGTAGTTTGCTACCTTTTTTGAAATGAAGTTATAATAGTGCTCAAAGTAAACGGTTGTTAAATTGTTTGTAACATTTGGGCCACTGACAGGTGTTCTTCCAGCAAAAGAAAATCAGAAGAACCATATAAGAAAGTCTATTTTAAACATGTTACAAGGAGATGTTTGTGGTGGGTTTGGGGGTTGGCAGGGGCACGTATTCCCCATGGTTCCAAGATGGGGAAACTCAGCGTAACATTTCCTGACATCCTTTTTTTGGGTAATTTGGTGATGCAAGGTGGGATGTTTCCCAAGAAATGGGGTATTTCCCATTTATGGGGAAAGCCTGAGCACTACTCCCCCCAAAAAGGGAGATGCCAAGATTCACCCCAACAGTCATTTCCCAGTGATCTTAGAAAAAGTCATAAAAGTAAATTTTGAAAGAAAAAAAAAAAAAAATCGAAACCCAATAGCAATTGTGAATATTTATTTCCTTTCAATGTTCATGTATGTGAATTGCCACAATTATTCATATATTTAATATATCTTTATGATTCGGGTGGGGTTTTTGCATTGATGATGACATGCAAAACTCCAGAGTCTCGACCATAAGAGAGCTAACACGATAATAACTTTTGATGTTGCTAAGTAATAAAAATGTTATAGTGCACAAATTTTGTAGTTCAACCTAGCTGTTAAATCTGCTATAGAAAGTTGCAGTTACTAGCCATTAGTCATCTTCTGCAGCTTGTAACTTCTGGCTCAGACATCTGATTGCAGGAAACTCAGTCACTGGAAAGCTCTTCAGAAAAGGTGGTCGAACAGAAGATTCATATTTTGCAGAAGCACTTCTAGTTTCTCATGAAGTTAGCAGAACAGACTTTAGTCTTGGTTGGACAAAGAAATTTCATCATGGATAATGCACAGGACCCATATGAATATGAAGCAGATATATGAAGAAGATACCATAGGTAAAAATATGCATGCCATGAAGGTTGAAAGAGTAAGGGATGCAGCAATCAAGATACCTCTCAAGATATTGTGTAATATCCCAAACCAGATATTTTGCTAATTATGCAGAAATTTACTCAACCAAAATCTCACCATAAAATTACTATTCAATTAACAGAAGATTGCCATGTAAAATATAACAAGTACAATGAATGCAATTCAATAACACAATGAGCAGTGCCAGAAATAATCTCAACTTTCATTATAATAAATTGAAATAACTGAAAGAGTGTACATGATGATATAACTCAAAAAGCTGAGATAGATAATTTGGTCTCCAAAACTGATCTGCTCCAAAGCTGAATCGAAATGCAACTGCGAAGCTCTCCTGTGAATTCTGGATGAATTCACCAAGGGGAGATGGGTTCTTGCCCAGTCTCACTGAATCACCTGAGGGTTTCCATCCTGGGGCTACCAATCAAGTAGAGAACTGGGTTCTCCAACTTCTCAGACAAGAAGAAAGATCAAATCCAAGATGTCCTCTAATGGCCTCATCCTCCTCTTTTTATAAATTTGATGGACCCCTCTAGAACCTCCTATTTTATTATTATTTTAATCATGAAGCATTGTTACCTCTTTTAATTTCAATTAAAATACTCTTTTTAATGTGGGAAAAGGGTAAATTGGCCACCATGCCTCCTCAGGTCACTGAAAATTACTCCTAAGTTCCTAACCATCCCATCCTGTAGATCTTCTTGTTCCGGTTCCAACGAGCTATTACACTAACGTGTTATGTCCAGTATTCTTCCTAGAATGCCACCTTAAGCATAATTAATTGAGTCAAGCCCATTAATAACTCTGTTTTTTGAAAGTTGTCGAAATGCAACGGAACAAAAGGCAAACTATGCGGATGATGGAATCTATCAAGCAAAAGCCATCGGACCTCACAAAAACTCCATGAAACATCTCCAGAAGCCCCTGGGCCCGCTGATGAAGTAAACCTGCACCTGTGACTTGTCTGCCTCCAACCCTGAATGTCCATCCATAAGAAACACCAGAAAAAGGAACATCACATATTGCAAAGACAATGAGAAGCTCGAAGGTGGAAATCTAATGTTGCAGAGCAGATAATGAGAAGTTAATCAAAGCTCAAGGGCAGCAAAACCTCCTTAATGCCACCATGCTCCTAAGTCTGACAAAGATACAGAAGCAACTGCAACATGAGGAAAATTTTAATAATGTTGATGCAAGTAGGAGCAGCACAAGAAAGCAATGTTGCACTAATCGTTATCAGGATATTATCGGGGTGGGGAAAAATCGGAAAAAATCATAAAAATCGGTAAAAAATCGGTAAAAATCGGGAAAAAATCGTAACATACAAAAATATTCATTTTTTTGCAATTTTTTTAATATCTAAAGCATCTACAACATAAAATAAATACATTGACACATAAATATGATAAAAGAACTAATATATAAGATGTTTAATATCATTTCTAGTGCCACATCACACATAACAGTGAATCATGTCCTGAATAGTAATGTCCTGACTCATGACTCCAACTCAGCCTCAAAATATCAACAAAAAATATAATAATGTATCTCATATCATGAGTCATAATGTCATATAACAATGAAATGAACCAAATAATTAAAGTCATAATACTATTGATTTCCTTTGCCCCTCTATAGAATTGTAGATGTCGGTGGAGTTGGCAGTAGACTCTCTTTTGTGCTCTAGAAGCCGAAGAACTAGGAGCTACAAGAGAGTAGACACGTCCTCTACTTGTGACAGAGGTAACTTGGGTCAACCTCCTCCTCCTCATAAAAAAATAAAAAATAATAATTTAAAAAATATATATATATATATATATACTCATAAAAAATAAAAAATAAAAAATAAAAATAAAATAATTAAAAAAATATATATATATAATATATAATATTTTCCCACGATTTTTCCCCTAAAAATCGGCAACAAAAAAAACCCAATTTTATCGCCCGATTTTATTTTCTTTTTGAAAAAATCGCGATAAAACGATTTTATCGCGATTTTTTGGCGATTAGTGCAACATTGCAAGAAAGCATTCTCAATGAAGGTCCCATATTGTAAAAGGTCCTCTTGAGATGTGACTTACAAACCATCTTTGTCATATCCATCTTCTATAAAATCCTATACAACAGAAGACTCCTTAACCAACCCAAAATCCAGTATGTAATAGGGGCCCATTAGGAACCAAATTGGATTTCTTCAAGATCCAACTTGAGTGCCTACGTTAATTTGTTCAAAGGTACATCAAGACTCGTGAGATGGATTGGTTGGTTAATCAATCAATGTGGCATTGATGGTTGGTTCATGAGTGCTTTTTCTTTCAGATTTGGCACATAGTTGCATGTTTTCTTATTCAAAGCTTATTGGCAAGACAAGTGCCTAAGCAAGTAATACATGTGCACAGATACATATGATGGACAGTTTTCAGTACAGGAGGTGCCCCATGTGAAAATTCCTACGAAATTCCTACCCTAGCAACTGATGATATTACTCCAATTTGTTAAATTCCTTTAAACAAATTACTTGTTATTTCCTACAGCAATATCGTAATACATACACTGCAGCCTTAACTTAATTAAATATTATGCAGAAACAAGAGACTGAGCAAGAAAGAAAATACAACACAATAGACATCGTTATTTTTGGACAAATGTCCCCGAAAAATCCAATGCAAGAAAACCGATGCAGCAACTTTGAGTGTTTTATATTATTAAGCAGTAGTTTCTGAATACAACTATGGATGCTCTCCCGGCAATCCAGTTACAGAGAAATACAACTGGCAGAGAAGAATTATGAGATTACCTCACTCTACCCGGAAAATCCCAGCTATTCCAACAGTTGAATCAACTGTCCCCGGCTACAACTACACTACCCCTACGCAGTAATTGCGTGGGCCTATGTGGAGCTCTCTGAGGCTCTACGTCAACTCAACTGGGAAATGTCTTGCCTTCTGGAGTAGTGTCCAGCCTTCCGGCTCAAAAATGTCAGCTCCTCTGCAAAACTCAAACTTCTGCGTGGGTGACTGAGTTGCATTTGCGTGAGCCCTTTTGGCTCAGCGTCAAACTCTACGTGGGCTCTTCCGGTTCAGCGTCAACCCCTCTGGTATCTCTCTGCCTCTCTCTGTTGCATATCCTGGGCTCTTGAGAACATACTCCAACCCAACTATCCTTGCCCCTCAACTGCAAGAAATATACTCTATCAGAATTTCATCGTGAGAACTTTTCACTTCAGAAATTCGATCTCCTGATCTCTCAATGTGTTTTCCAAATAACATTCAACTTCCCAGATTAAAAGTTAATCAATGGCTAAAATCATTTTAGCTTGATCCTCATCCTCTTCTAGAAGTTACACCCACAATTAGATTAATACGCATTAATATTTTTTATTTCCTAAGTTTAGACTTAGGGTCCCATTGAAAAAAATATTAATTATTTTAATAAAATCGCTTATGGCTGGAATTTCCCAAAACGCTTTTTGGGTTCTTTGCAATACATGTGCCCAAGCCTCCCTACAAAATTTGAGGCCTACAGCACATCCAATGCTACCCCAAATCAACACTCCCTCTTAGTGAGAAATGTGCTCTAACAATATAGATTGTTGCATATTGCTTTGACTTTAAAGCATCATCCTCTGTGTTGCTAATGCCTGACATCTTGTCCATCAACTATTGTGTTGCTCTACATCTATACTGCTGCTAACACTGCCATTGTCAACACTGCATCCGTACTACAGCTCCCTCTCAAGTGTTGCATCTGTGTTGCTGCTAGCACTGCCACTGCACTACAAACTGTTGTTGTTACTCTATCAGCAACAGAAAAACGTCCAAAATTATTGAACTAACTGTGTTTAATATTATACCAAGTGAATGTTGAAGCCTGACTGTTGCTAGTCTCTGCACTGACCCTCTGAATCTATCGTGTTGCTGCTGACCTCTGCTCTGTGCCATCTGCACTGCTACCAACTCAACTCTACGTTGTTCAGTCTCTAGCACTCCTAGCCATTGCAACTGTCTCCCTGACACTCCTCGGCACCATCTGACACTAGTCCAACCTGCTACCACAAAACTGGGCCCTCGTAGCAAGGTATTATCCAAGAGATGGACTCCTCACAGATCCTGCCCATCTGTAGCTCTTTCGAACTACAGTTCTAAATCAGTGCACCTCCCTCTTGGAGGTATCTCAACAAACTCCTCTTCGATCTTCACGGGCGCAACCTTTGGATCGTGTTTCTCATCCTTGTCCTTCTTCTTGAGAGGACACTGAGTAGCGTAGTGACCCATCTCACCATACCTGAAACACTTGAACTTTGAGACGCTGCATTATCCTCCTCCTCCATGGGCTTCGACCCACTGCTGTTGCTGCTTCCATCAAGTTTGACCTTGACTAAGTCTCTCCTCAGCTCCTCTTGTTTTAGCACTGCCCACATCTCATTCCAATTCGGCAATATTGCTCTGCCCAGGATACCACCTCCCTCTTGGAGGTATCTCAACAAACTCCTCTTCGATCTTCACGGGCGCAACCTTTGGATCGTGTTTCTCATCCTTGTCCTTCTTCTTGAGAGGACACTGAGTAGCGTAGTGACCCATCTCACCATACCTGAAACACTTGAACTTTGAGACGCTGCATTATCCTCCTCCATGGGCTTCGACCCACTGCTGTCGCTGCTTCCATCAAGTTTGACCTTGACTAAGTCTCTCCTCAGCTCCTCTTGTTTTAGCGCTGCCCACATCTCATTCCAATTTGGCAATATTGCTCTGCCCAGGATACTCTGGATGAAGACTTGCCACTCTCTGACACAAAATTGAGGGCCAGTCTAACCAACTCTGAATCCTGAGGTGTATGCCCCGCAGCAGACAACTTATCACGGGTTTCCTTTAGCTGCATGAGAAATGGATCCACACGCTCTCCCTTCTGCATCTAAGCAGATCTCAGCTTCTGCTCCAAGTACATCTTCCGTTGCTCGGAAGAACCTTGATATAGCGTTGCCAAGGCATCCCACGTCTCCTTAGCATTTCCTTTGCTAGCGACATGACATACTATGTGGTCCTTTAATCCATCAAGGATCATCCTCTTGGCCTTCGCCATTTCTGATCTGTACTTCTTCAATGGATTTGCATCTGCAGGGACAGCCACCACGCTGTCGACATATGTCTTGAAGGCGTGCTCATCTAGTAGCAATGACATTCTAGCCTTCCCGATGACATAGTTGGATGCTCCATCCAACCTATCCTGATCCCTCAAGCCACTGGTTTCCATTTCTGCCACAAATGTCAAAAATCTCCTCTCTCTTCTGTGTTGTTGTTGGGCTAGCCTACACACTCCCTGTTGGAGCTAGTAAAATTGTTGCCCCTTGTTGCTGCTCAGCTCTAGAGACTTCGAATTCCTTGGTTAGGAATTCGATGAGGAATAAATTCCCTCAACGTGCTTCTCCTCTCTCTTCTGGCGATTTTCTGCCCAACTAACTGCCTACAGAAAAAATCTGCGTCCCACCAGCTTCTCCTCACGCTTAGGCTTCAGTACTGCTCCCTCTACCCTGGCAAAAATTCAAACTGGGAATCCTTCTCTCCGTCGACTCAATCAAAAACAAACTGCCTCGAAATTTCAACCCTCCCACTAAGAACTACACAAACCCTCTAGTGTTTCGAAGTGCTACCTCCTGCAACTTTTCGATTTCCCTCTTCTGCTCAATGCTGGATCTACCTACTCTTCTCTTCTTGCTTCACCTACAGCTCTGATACCATGTGAAAATTCCTAAACGGAATTCCTACTGCAACAACTGATGATATTACTCCTATTTGTTAAATTCCTTTAAACAAATTACTTGTTCTTTCCTACAGCAAATATCGTAATACATACACTGCAGCCTTCACTTAATTAAATATTATGCGGAAACAAGAGACTGAGCAAGAAACAAAATACAACACAATAGACACTGTTATTTTTGGACAAATATCCCCGAAAAACCCAATGCGGTAAAACAAGTGCAGCAACTCTGAGGGTTTTATATTATTAAGCAGTGGTTTCTGAATACAACTCTGGATGACCTAATGGCAATCCAGTTACAGAGAAATACAACTGGCAGAGAAGAATTGTGAGATTACCTCACTCTACCCGGCAAATCTCGGCTGTTCCGGCAACTGAATCAACTGTCCCCAGTTACAACTACGTTGCCCCTGCGTGGACCTCCCTGAGGCTCTTCGTCAGCTCAACTAGTAAACGTCTTGCCTTCTAGAGCAGTTTCCAGCCCTCCCGGCTTAGAAATGTCAGCTCCTCGGCAAAACTCGAACTTCTGCGTGGGTGACTGAGTTGCCTCTACATGAGCCCTTCTGGGTCAGCGTCAAGCTCTGCATGGGCCCTTCTGGTTCAGCGTCAACCATCTGGTGTCTCTATGCCTCTCTTTGTTGCGTATCCTGGGCTCTAGCGAAGATACTCCAACCCAACTATCCTTGCCCCTCAACTGCAAGAAATATACTCGATCAAAATTTCCTCTTGAGAACGTCTCACTTCAGAAATTCGATCTCTTAATCTTTCGGTGTGTTTTTCAAATGACCCTCAAGCTCCTTAAATAATCTTCTCGTTGATATTCAACGTCCCAGATTAAAAGTTAATCAATGGCTAAAATCATTTTAGCTTGATCCTCATCTTCTTCTAGAAGTTACAAAATTTGAGGCCTAGAGCACATCCGATGCTACCCCAAATCAACACTCCCTCTTAGCAAGAAATGTGCTCTAGCAATATACATTGTTGCATATTCCTCTGACTTAGAAGCATTGTCCCCTGCGCTGCTAATGTCTGACATGTTGTCCATCAACTATTGCGTTGCTGCTGCATTTGTACTGTTGCTGACACTGCCACTGTCAACACTGCATCCTAAGTTTAAACTTAGGGTCCCATTAAAAAATATTAATTATTTTAATAAAATTGTTTCTAAGTGGAATTTCCCAAAACGCTTTATGGGTTCTTTGGAATACATGTGCCTAAGCCTCCCTACAAAATTTGAGGCCTAGAGCACATCCGATGCTACCCCAAATCAACACTCCCTCTTAGCGAGAAATGTGCTCTAGCAAAATACATTGTTGCATATTGCTCTGAGTTTAAAGCATCGTCCTCTGCGCTGCTAATGCCTGACATCTTGTCCATCAACTATTGTGTTGCTCTACATCTACACTGCTGCTAACACTACCATTGTCAACACTACATCCGTACTACAGCTCCCTCTCAAGTGTTGCATCTGTGTTGCTGCTAGCACTGCCACTGCCAACTGCTGCTGCATTGCAAACTGTTGTTGCTACTCTATCAGCAACGGAAAAACATCCAAAATTACTGAACTAATTGTGTTTAGTATGATACCACGTGAATGTTGAAGCCTAACTGTTGCTAATCTTTGCACTGACCCTCTGAATCTACTGCGATGCTACTGGCCTCTACTCTGTTCCATTTGCATTGCTGCCAACTCTGCTCTGCATTGTGCAGTCTCTAGCACTCCTAGCCACTGCAATTGTCTCCCCGACACTCCTCGGCACCATCCGACACTAGTCCATCCTGCTACCACAAAACTAGGCCCCCGTAGCAAGGTATTGAACAAAGAGGTGGACTCCTCACGGACCCTGCCCATTTGTAGCTCTTTCGAACTACAGTTCTAAATCAACCCACCTCCCTCTTGGAGGTATCTCAGCAAACTCCTCCTCTTCAATCTTCATGAGCGCAGCGTTTGGATTGTGTTTCTCATCCTTGTCCTTCTTGAGAGGACACTAAGTAGCGTAGTGACGCATCTCACAACACCTGAAACACTTGATCTTCGAGACGTCCTTCTTACGCCTTCACTGCTCCTGTTGTCCCTTCAATGCAAGGGCTGCATTATCCTCCTCCTCCTTGGGATTCGACCCTTTACTAAGTCTCTCCTTCGCTCCTCTTGTTTTAGAGCTGCCCACATCTCATCCCAATTCGGCAATGTTGCTCTGCCCAAGATACTCTCGACAAAGACTTGCCACTCATCTGACACAAAATTGGGGGCCAATCTAACCAACTCTGAATCCTGAGGTGTATGCCCTGCAGCAGACAACTTATCACAGGTTTCCTTCAACTTCGTGAGGAATGGATCCACACGCTCTCCCTTCTGCATTTGAGCAGATCTCAACTTCTGCTCCAAGTACATCTTGCGTTGCTCGTAAGAAACTTTTATAGCATTGCCAAGGCATCCCACATCTCCTTAGCAATTCCTCTGCTAGCGACATGACATACTACGTGATCCTTTACTCCATCAAGGATCATCCTCTTAGCCTTCGTCATTTATGATCTATACTTCTTCAATAGATCTGCACCTGCAGGGAGAGCCACCACACTGTTGACATATGTCTTGAGGGCATGCTCATCTAGAAGGAATGAAATTCTAGCCTTCCAGATGACATAGTTGGATACTCCATCCACCCTGTAGTGATCCTTCAAGCCACTGGTTGCCATTTCTACCACAAATGTCAAAAATCTCATCTCTCTTTTGTGTTATTGTTGGGCTAGCCTACGCACTCCTTGTTGGAGCTAGTAAAACTATTGCCCCTTGTTGTTTAGCTCTAGAGACTTTGAATTCCTTGACTAGGAATTCTCTGAGGAAGAAATTCCCTCAACCGTGCTTCTCCTCTCTCTTCTGACGATGTTTTGCCTGCAGAAAAATTTGTCTCCCACCAGCTTCTCCTCACGCTAAGGCTTCAGCGCTGCTCCCTCTGCCCCCAGCAAAAATTCGAACTGGGAGTCCTCTCCGTCGACTCACTCGAAGAGAAACTGCCTCGAAATTTCAGCGCTCCAGCTAAGAACTGCACAAACCCTCTAGGGTTTCGAACTGCTGCCTCCCGCAACTTTTTGATTTCCCTCTTATGCTCACCGCTAGATGTATCGTCTCTGCTCTTCTTGCTTCACCTGCAGCGCTGATACCATGTGAAAATTCCTAAATGGAATTCCTACTACAGCAACTGATGATATTACTCATATTTGTTAAATTCCTTTAAACAAATTACTTGCAGTTTCCTACGAAAAATATCGTAATACATACACTGCAGACTTCACTTAATTAAATATTATGCAAAAACAAGAGACTGAGCAAGAAAGAAAATACAACACAATAGACACCGTTATTTTTGGACAAATATCCCCGGAAAAACCCAATGCGGGAAAACCAGTGTAGCAGCTCTGAGGGTTTTATATTATTAAGCAGTAGTTTATGAATACAACTTTGGATGCCCTCCTAGCAATCCAGTCACAGAGAAATACAACTAGCAAAGAAGAATTGTGAGATTACCTCACTCTACTAGGCAAATCCCAGTTGTTCCAACAGCTGAATCAACTGTCCCCGACTACAAAGACGTTGCCACTGCGCATTAACTGCGTGAGCTTGCGTGGAGCTCTCTGAGGCTCTGCTTCAGCGCAACTAAGAAATTTCTAGCCTCCTGAGCAGTTTCCAACCCTCTCAGCTCAAAAATGTCAGCTCCTCTGCAAAACTTAGACTTCTGAGTGGGTGGCTGAGCTGCCTCTGCGTGAGCCCTTCCAGCGCAACGTCAAGCTCTGCGTGGGCCCTTCTGGCTCCGCGTCAAGCTCTGCGTGTCTCTCTACCTCTCTCTGCTGCGTATCTTGGGCTCTGGAGAACATCCTCCAGCCCAACTATCCATGCCTCTCAACTGCAAGAAATCTACTCGATCAGAATTTCCTCCTGAGAACTTCACTTCAAAAATTCGATCTCTTGATCTCTCAGTGTGTTTTCCAAACGACCCTCATGCTTTCTTAAATAATCTTCTCGTTGACATTCAATGGCCCAAATTAAAAGTTAATCAATGGCTAAGATCATTTTAGATTGATCCTTGTCTTCTTCCAGAAGTTACACCCACAATTAGATTAATACCCATTAATATTTTTAATTTCCTAAGTTTAGACTTAGGGTCCCATTCAAAAATATTAATTATTTTAATAAAAACGTTTCTGGGTGGAATTTCCCAAGACGCTTTTTGGGTTCTTTGGAATACATGTGCCCAAGCCTCCCTGCAAAATTTTAGGCTTAGATCTCATCCGATGCTACCCCAAATCAACACCCCACACTTGCAAGTTTGGTGCAATATTCAAAGCAAGTATGGAAGGTTGAAGACCCCCAAAAGGTATGCTACGGTTCTTTTTCGCAAAGTTATATTTCTCAAACTACGGTTGTTTTTCACATAGTTATATTTCTCAAAATCTAATCATTGTTATGGATACCCTTTGGGCAGATGTGCATGCATTTTGAATTTGAGCCAAATCTGAAAAGTTGTTATTTTTAGCAATTTCCATTTTTAGTCGCAGTTATTTTTGGCAGTTCTAAGAGTGGTTCAATTGATGGGATGATTACATATTTGAGGATCTAGTTGGGAGATTTGCCTCTAGCTTCAACTTTAGCTAATTCCCAGGTGGTGCTATTAGCAGTACTATTTTCGCAGGGTGACTGTGTTGGATTTTGTAGCTGTGGTCGGTCTTCATATTAATGTATTTATCATTGATGTAACTGTTCATGTAAAGCATGTTCTTCATGCTCATAAGAAAATTGAATTATTCATGTATTTATCAGAAGGAAAAATTTAAATTTTAAATTTTTATTTTGATGCCACAAGTTTTCCAAGTCAGCCCTCTTTTCTTCAAGTCGGCCCAGTTATTCATGGCACCCACTTGACCTGTGGTTGACTATATATTTGAGTCACTTGTCCTCCTCTCCAACCATCATTCAATCTGAGCATCAA
>APFE031663612.1:2663-21927 GCA_000404065.3 Pinus taeda | reverse complement strand
TACACAAGTATATTCTATTGCGAGTGGCTATTATGAAATGAGGGTGAACCTAAGTTGCAAGATATGGGGAAACGGGTATGAGTTTCCAAAACAGATACGGGTATGAAACGTGACCCCCCCCCCCAATTTTGGACATGGGGAAACGCAATATATGTGTGTGTGTGTGAAAGCATACATGATGCATTATTACATTATGATTAAATTGTCCAATGTCATTGCATAAACTACAAGTCTATCAATTATACATGATAATGAAACATGCTAAGATTGATCACATAATGAAAGTAGTAATACCCAAAAACAGCCTTGATAAATGAGGTTTATTATAGATATGTATCATGTATGTTCGGCCAGGGGGTAACTCCTCAAATGAACTGTTGGGGGACCTTTTTGAGATGGTCCAGGCTGCTCAGTTGATTGAGTTGGGATTGAATCAAGATTGAGTCTCCCAATTCTGTCAATCACATCACTCAAAGTATCATCAGTGGTTGGAGTATCGGCTCTGCTCTTCTTGCTTCACCTGCAGCGCTGATACCATGTGAAAATTCCTAAATGGAATTCCTACTACAGCAACTGATGATATTACTACTATTTGTTAAATTCCTTTAAACAAATTACTTGCAGTTTCCTACAAAAAATATCGTAATACATACACTGCAGACTTCACTTAATTAAATATTATGCAGAAACAAGAGACTGAGCAAGAAAGAAAATACAACACAATAAACACCGTTATTTTTGGACAAATATCCCCGGAAAAACCCAATGCGGGAAAACCAGTGTAGCAGCTCTGAGGGTTTTATATTATTAAGCAGTAGTTTATGAATACAACTTTGGATGCCCTCCTAGCAATCCAGTCACAGAGAAATACAACTAGCAAAGAAGAATTGTGAGATTACCTCACTCTACTAGGCAAATCCCAGTTGTTCCAACAGCTGAATCAACTGTCCCCGGCTACAAAGACGTTGCCACTGCGCATTAACTGCGAGATCTTGCGTGGAGCTCTCTGAGGCTCTGCTTCAGCGCAACTAAGAAATTTCTAGCCTCCTGAGCAGTTTCCAACCCTCTCAGCTCAAAAATGTCAGCTCCTCTGCAAAACTTAGACTTCTGAGTGGGTGGCTGAGCTGCCTCTGCGTGAGCCCTTCCAGCGCAACGTCAAGCTCTGCGTGGGCCCTTCTAGCTCCGCGTCAAGCTCTGCGTGTCTCTCTACCTCTCTCTGCTACGTATCTTGGGCTCTGGAGAACATACTCCAGCCCAACTATCCATGCCTCTCAACTACAAGAAATCTACTCGATCAGAATTTCCTCCTGAGAACTTCACTTCAAAAATTCGATCTCTTGATCTCTCGGTGTGTTTTCCAAACGACCCTCAAGCTTTCTTAAATAATCTTCTCGTTGACATTCAATGACCCAAATTAAAAGTTAATCAATGGCTAAGATCATTTTAGATTGATCCTTGTCTTCTTCCAGAAGTTACACCCACAATTAGATTAATACCCATTAATATTTTTAATTTCCTAAGTTTAGACTTAGGGTCCCATTCAAAAATATTAATTATTTTAATAAAATCGTTTCTGGGTGGAATTTCCCAAGACGCTTTTTGGGTTCTTTGGAATACATGTGCCCAAGCCTCCCTGCAAAATTTTAGGCTTAGATCTCATCCGATGCTACCCCAAATCAACACCCCACACTTGCAAGTTTGGTGCAATATTCAAAGCAAGTATGGAAGGTTGAAGACCCCCAAAAGGTATGCTACGGTTCTTTTTCGCAAAGTTATATTTCTCAAACTACGGTTGTTTTTCACATAGTTATATTTCTCAAAATCTAATCATTGTTATGGATACCCTTTGGGCAGATGTGCATGCATTTTGAATTTGAGCCAAATCTGAAAAGTTGTTATTTTTAGCAATTTCCATTTTTAGTCGCAGTTATTTTTGGCAGTTCTAAGAGTGGTTCAATTGATGGGATGATTACATATTTGAGGATCTAGTTGGGAGATTTGCCTCTAGCTTCAACTTTAGCTAATTCCCAGGTGGTGCTATTAGCAGTACTATTTTAGCAGGGTGACTGTGTTGGATTTTGTAGCTGTGGTCGGTCTTCATATTAATGTATTTATCATTGATGTAATTGTTTATGTAAAGCATGTTCTTCATGCTCATAAGAAAATTGAATTATTCATGTATTTATCAGAAGGAAAAATTTAAATTTTAAATTTTTATTTTGATGCCACAAGTTTCCAAGTCAGCCCTCTTTTCTTCAAGTCGGCCCAGTTATTCATGGCACCCACTTGACCTGTGGTTGACTATATATTTGAGTCACTTGTCCTCCTCTCCAACCATCATTCAATCTGAGCATCAAATAATATCTTCTAACCATATGAAGCAAATCAAGGAGCAGAACGAAGGAGATAATAGAAGCATATCAAGGTCAAGTTTGATCTTTGTGAAGAAGTCAGATTCTCTGATTTATCTCTGTGCAAGGATGACAAATATCTGTGGTTCATTTCTGTGCAAGAAGATCGAAGATCTGTGGTTCATCTCTGTGCAAGAAAGCCTGAAAATTTATCTATGGATCAAGCTGAATCATCTATGTGAAAAGGCACCAAAATCGTGAATCATCTTCTGTTGAAAAGGGTCGAACATCTGTGGTATATCTCTGTACTAAAGGGCCGCATCTCCTGTGATACATCTTTGTGGAAAAGGGAGCTGAATTCTCAGTATTTCTGTGGTTGCAGTCAGATTGAGGAGGGTTGACTTGAAGTCTTGACAACTTGGTGGGTGCTCTTGCTGGTTAGTTTGTCCATAGCTTTGACATTGATATCTCTTGTTGAATATATTCAATAGGGAAAAAATTGTTGGGTTTTTACCCCTAGTGGTTTTTCCCAAGGTAAAGATTATGTTGATCTTGTGCATTGTGATCTCTACTTTCTCATTTTTGTATAGTTGAATTTCTGAAGTATAGTTGCTTGATGAAGAAGTTGTAAATGATAAAAGGAACTTGAATATAATCATCACAAGTAATTATCAGTCTTAGAAATTTGTGCTAGTTCATATTGTACTAGATTTTTCAACAGACTGGACTTTTGGATACCCAATATGGCATACAACATTATTGTCAGATTTCAAGCCACTCCAAGAACTTTGAAATTTCAGGGAGCAATTGTGTCTTTCAATGGTCAACAAAGTACTTGGTGGACCCACATTGAGTTTACTTTCTATTTTGGGATGTTATGAGTGTTGATAGGTTCTCATATGATCTTTAGATGAAGCACCCTCCTTGATAACATTCCTTGCATCTTCCTTGAACTTTGTTCCTTGCATCACACTTTTCTAGGCATGAAAAGAACATTAGAAGAAGACATTATCCATACACAAGTATATTCTATTGCGAGTGGCTATTATGAAATGAGGGTGAACCTAAGTTGCAAGATATGGGGAAACGGGTATGAGTTTCCAAAACAGATACGGGTATGAAACGTGACCCCCCCCCCCAATTTTGGACATGGGGAAACGCAATATATGTGTGTGTGTGTGAAAGCATACATGATGCATTATTACATTATGATTAAATTGTCCAATGTCATTGCATAAACTACAAGTCTATCAATTATACATGATAATGAAACATGCTAAGATTGATCACATAATGAAAGTAGTAATACCCAAAAACAGCCTTGATAAATGAGGTTTATTATAGATATGTATCATGTATGTTCGGCCAGGGGGTAACTCCTCAAATGAACTTTGGGGGACCTTTCTGAGATGGTCCAAGCTGCTCAGTTGATTGAGTTGGGATTGAATCAAGATTGAGTCTCCCAATTCTGTCAATCACATCACTCAAAGTATCATCAGTGGTTGGAGTTTCATGTGGGGGAGAGAATGCTTCATAAGAAGATTCAACAGATTGATCCAGTATAGGGATTCCCACTTCAATATGTGGAATCTGATTATCAAATTCTTGAAATGATTTTGCATTTTCGAATCATCCAAGCGATCAAGTTGCCGCTCAATAACATTGTCAACTTTGGAAGATTCAATAAAGATTACATCTCTAGATATAACAAACTTTTTATTAACTTCATCATAGAGACAATATGCTTTGGAGGTGTTTGAATACCCCAAGAAGATACACTTACGACTCCTTGCACCAAGATTGTTTCTATGTACCTTTGGTATCAAGGCATAACAGGTGGAACCAAATACCCTAAAATGTTTTACCGAAGGAATGTGACCATACCACATTTCATAAGGAGTCTTATTTCTAATAGCATTAGATGGACATCTATTCTTTACATATACAGCACATAGAAGTGCATCAACCCAAAACATCAATTTTACATTCTTGAAAAACATCATGGAACCTACCATGTTTAAGATTGTCTTATTCATTCTTTCAACTACTCCGTTTTGTTGGGGATTATAAGGCACAGTTGTTTGATGTTTGATCTCATGTTGGCGAAGATAGTTTTCAAATTCATTTGAAGTGTATTATTTTCCATTGTCAGTTCGAATAGAGCCAATATGAGATTGTGCATCATTTTCAATACATGTATGAAAGTTTTTGAATGTTTGAAAAGCATCAAATTTGTTCTTCAATAAATAAACCCAACACATTTTGGTGTAGTCATCAATAAATGTCATCATATATTTATTTCCATTTGCAAAAGGAACATGCATTGGACCGCATAAATCTGAATGAATGAGTTCAAGTTTTCTATGTGCTCTAGAATGTGAATCATGAAAAGAATGTTTGCTATGCTTTCCTAGAATGCAAGCATCACATTGCTTAAGTTTCCTAGGAATTGTAGGCAAACCAGTAACACCATTTTTCTTCAACAACCGACCTTCATCATAATGAAAATTGTATGAGAAATTTTGTGCACAAGCAAAGGTACCTTGCAGCTTGAGAAGCCTTTCTTCTTCTATCCCTGTCATGACAAGTGAGTGATCTGATGCTTTTCTCACCTCAACCTTGCCATCAAACATATGAATGGAGTGTCCTTGCTAGGGGATGTGGACCAAGGATAGCAAGTTTCTCCTCAGTTGTGGGAGATATAAAACATCATGCAGAAGAAACTCTGGAAGACTAGGCAATTTGAGCCTGAATGTGCCAAGCCCTGATGGCTTGAGTTTTGATTTGTCTACAAAGTATACTGCTCCATCAACATTGTCAGTAAATTCTTCAAAAAAATCTCTTCTAAAAGTCATGTGACAAGTTGCTCCTGAATCAACAGCCAATCATTTTTCCAAGAAGCAAGTGAAGCATTAAACAAGTCCTCGTTTACTCCAATATTGTAATGTGCCACAAAATAGTGAGCGGATTAAGGTGCTTTACCTTTCTCTTTATCATTGTTTTACCTTTGGGTTGATTTCTTTCCTGCTCAATTATGTCCCAAGGCAACTTGCATGTGGATGCATCATGTGATCCATTTCTATTGCAATGTATGCAATGTAAATTAGACTTTTCTGCTTGAGAGTGTCTGCCCCCCCACCTCTGAAATTTCTTCTTCCTCTTCCTCTTCGACCACCACTTCCTCTGGAAGAATCTTGAGCAAGATTCTTCTCTCTATGTGCAAGACACACAGCTTCTTCAGAAGACTAAGGAGTTGTCTTCTTACCAAAAGCTTTCTCTCTCTCGGCAAATTTATTCACAAGGGAGTCAAAGGTAATTTCTTGAGGTTTCCATTTGCTTGCAACGAATCAAGATAATTTGAATAAGTGGGATGAAGTGCCTTGACAAAAGCTATAAGAGGAATGTCTAGTTCAACATTAGCGACTTTGATATCATGCATAATAGAATTTACTTTTGATGCAAGAGCAAGAGGATCATCATTTTGTAATTCAAGGTTGAACAATTTAATCATCAGTGGAACAACTTCAAGCGCAAAGTGTGAGTCATAGAGTTCCTTCAGTTTTTGTAAGGCTTCAAAAGCATTCGAAAATGGTGAAATATGGCAACTCACCTCTTCATTTACAGATGTTGCAATCAAGGCATAGGCCTTGTTGTTCTTGTTTTCCCAGATGGCGAATTCCTTGTCTGAAGTAGGCTTTGTCGATTCATTGTCTCCTTCTCCAACACAAACTCCTTTTCACAACTCATTAAAAATGAGAGTGTGTTTGATTTTCCGCGACCATTCTGGATAGTTCTCCTTCCCGGTGAGAACCACTCCCACAATAGATATCAATGAACGCATTTTAAATCTTGTATACTTTTTTTTAAATGTACTTCTGGTACCCAAAAAAATGTTGTTCTGGTGTCTAAAAATGCACTTCTGATGTAAAAAATGCAATTTGATATTTGAGGACAGAGGTATTATATGGGGTAGTGGATATATGGCGAAGGTAGTATGGGGGAGGGAGTATTTGGAGAAAGTATTAACTGGTGGTGGTGGGGATTAACGCATATGGATTCTCTTTTACACAGTGAATATACATTATTTGGAGTATGTATATATCAGTCTCACACATCCATTACACAGTCATCGGGAGTCGACATCATTATACCATTCGTGATATGGTGGTAGGCCAATGTTCTGGACGAGAGGCGGTATGTAATATGCGGAACAACACAGCAATTAAAAACTATAAAATGGGCAATGACAGTAATTAAAAACTAGATTTGTAATGGTATTACGTGGAGGTAATTATGGCAGCGTTTATTAAACACGTAGTGGAGAGGGCCAAGAGGCAGGCAGGCAGTGCACAGGGTTGCGTATAGGAGCAGAGCGGAGGGTCAACTCAAACATATCATCTAAATAAAACTTTGACCCTATCGTGCACAACAGATTCGACAGGGCAACAAAAATAATGAAGAAAAAGCCAATGGGTATCCACAGGAAGTTTACCGTAGAGCTAAAAAAATTGAAGATTCTATGCCAGTTAAAGTATTTAATAAAGAACCTTATCATCCAAAAAGATCTGCAGAATAAATATGTAAGAAAAATGGAATTGCCCTTTTCTTGTAGTCTAGTGTTGGCCCCAAGCAAGTTATTTTTACTGTAATATAACAATCATGCCAACCCCTATCCTTGTAAATTGAAAATTGGGGTTCTTCACAAAAGAAGTTTCAGAAACCAATGTAAATTCAGTAGAAACGGTTGAAAAATTGTATACCTTTGATAGGCGCAAATGATTAGTTACGCGAATAAAAAGGAAGAGCAGTGCTTTTTAGCGAAACCCTATCTACTATGCATGGGAGGAGAGGGACTTGTGCTGGTGAGAAGAGTTACGCCAGATTATCACACAAAGGGCAGAAAGCATAGGAATGAAGAATATGGCAGACTGCAAAAATGGCAAAAGGGAGTTACAAAGGCATTAAAGCTAAAATGTCGCTGGCTCTGATACCATGTCAGGCCAGGAGGTAGCTCCTCAAATGAACTGTGTTTATTCATTAAGATTGTTCATGGTTATATACATGAGGGAGTGACTCTTGGGTTTCACCTGTCGATGAATCTTCCTTTTCCATTATTTATTATTTATTTTATTTACAAGTGTTCACCCAATCCCCATGATTAGGTGCAACATATCCAAAATCAACCTTTATTATATATATGAGGTTGCAAGTACAATGCTACATCAACAAGTATCAAACTATGGACAATGAACACATGTAGGCTATAAAGACTTAAGACTAATAGTATTCAATCTTCATCCTCATCATCATAATCTTCGTCAAAAATAGAAGAAGAAGCATACTCAATAGTGGATGGTGAAGTTGAAGAAGATGATTGGCCAATTCCACTTCTAGGCTCCTGATCCTCAATATTCAAGGCAGCAAGAGAGAGCTCCAAATCAGGAGTTTCTAGATCCACATCCCATTCTTTAGAAGGACAACTGCTATATTCTGGACCCCTACGAGATGCAAGGCGAAGGTTGGAGTGCACATAAACAAGATCCTCTGCCTTCTGTGAGCCAACTTGTTGCGCTTCACAGAATGAATAAAACCATAGGTGCTCCAATTATTTTTTCTGATGAAGGGCTTGCCACTTGTGGAAGAACACGAATAGCAAGGTTTTGCAAATGTACACCATCTTTTCGAGAGGTCCAATTTTGATAGAAAGATCATCTCATTCTAACAAGCAGAAATGGAATTTTGAATTTATTCTCTCATGCACAAATTGTCAAGGTCGGCCTCAGTCAAATGTAGGCTCAAAAGCCCAATAGATGTGTCTCCTCACCCTGAACGAAGTGTATAAATAGGAGTGGCCTCTCTCCTCATTTGGACATCACTCATCTCATCACATATCTCTCTCTCTCGTTTCTTGATTGGTTTGTACAGTTTGGAGGCAGCTTCTCTCTACTTCGCACGTGTGGCAAGAGGCTGAATTTTTGGGATTGTTTGTTGGCTGAATTTCAAGAAAACAGACCAGCGTTGACTTTGTTTTTAGGGCAGAAATTCGATCTTTGGAGGCCACATTTATTGGCACAAGAATCGAAGTGATTGGGATAGTTTGAGCAAGGTTGACTTCAAATTTGACCACATGAATTACAGCAGTGTTTTCTCTCTCCTTTGAATGGGTTGACCAAACTGTTTTGGGTTGACTTTGAATCACTTTGAAGGCCAAATTAATTTGTTGTTGACCGAGCTGCTTGGAAGACATTTTGGTGCTTCTTTGACCAATGTTGACTTTCTGGTTTGGGCTACAGTGGATTGTTGTTCACTGCTGATTTTGACAAGACTGTTTTGGGCAAGTTAATTTGATATTTGTACTCTCTCTCTGCTGAACTATTGAATAATAATAAGAATATTTGATCAAAGGGTTTTCCCCACATTGGAGTTTCTCCCTGGCATCCACCAAATCTTGTGTCCTCTTGTCTTGGCTTGTCTTCTGCACATGTTTTTATGTTCTATCTGCATTACCTATCAATATGTTTAAGATAATCTGATTGCTATTGGAAATAATAGGAAATTGTCATTGGGCTAAGAAGGACCATTGAAGTAAATTGTGTTAAAGCATAGAACATACCATTGTTATCTAAAATTAACAAATGTGGACTAGGTCCACTATGTTAGTTATTATTAAAATGGCCTACGAGTTAGTTAGCATACAACAAATGTAATATAGCCAAGTCATTAATGCAGTGGCCACAAGTGGTTAGAGTTAGGGTTTGCTAACTAACTATAAGTAAGAATGGACTCCTCGTTACGAGGTATGAAAAGAATTGTTATTGTATTGGAGCATTGCTCATTTGGAAGTTGCCCTCTCGAAAAGGCACATGGATAGGAGTTTATCCCTTCATGAAGGGATTACTGTTTGGTGTTACCCTACCTCAAGGTTCTTGGAGTTGATAAAGCTTCCTCAGCATATTCTAGATATATTGCTTATGATTCATTCTTCAACAGTAAGGAACATAATAAAATTTTCTCCAAGTAGTGATTAGAGACAGAGGTCTCTTAGATTTAGCCTGCAAGTAGAATTCCACAAGGCAAAACCACCTATTTTTGATGGTGAGGTAAAATTTGAGCGGGCATTTAAGCTTATTTTTTTGGAATGAGGAAAAAAAATCAAGTTCATGACTACTTCAGAAATATGAAGGGAAGACTGGCCATATTTAATTCCAGTGAGGGTTTTTGTTTAATGGGGTCACCTCCAACAAGCATGCAAAAGTTGGTAGCTTCACCTTCACAACCTTCATGATGAAAACACCCCTCCAATAATGGGCGTTCACCCTATAAGCAAATTCAAGGACAACTTAAGCAATGGTCATCAATGCACTATCGTGGTCACCAATTACTTGATTAAATGTGTTAAAGCCATTGCAATTGACAAGGTAGTGATTGAACAACTTATAGTGATCACTAGAATTGGATTTCCAACAAGACTACTAAAAGCCCATCTGAAGTAGTTTATGGGATTGACGTTACTTTGCCAATTTACTTGAAGATCCCAGTTTACCAAATATAGCAGAATTTTTTATCTGACCGAGGCACAGTTCAAACTAGAATAAACCAACTTACCAAATTTGATCAAAGAAGTAGAACACCCTTTGACCACTTTTGCAAGAAATCACAAAAAGGTCAAAAGCAAATTCAAGAAAAAGGCTTGCCCAGTGAATTTCCAAAGGTGCAATCCTGTTTTCATACGTAATGAAAAGGTCAAAAAATCATGAAATTATGGAAAATTCAGAACTCTATAGTTGGTACCTCATAAAACCAAAGATATAGCAAGTAATAATTCTTTCTATCTTAGTCATTTGGATGATGAGAGATAGCTCTTGGTCGTGAACAAGCAAGTTTTTAAAATTGCTCTATGGAGATAATATCTGATCCCATGGCGCATCCTTGTAAATTAGAATAGAACATAAGCTCTTTAGCATGAACATTAGATTTACTTGTGTGTCTTTTACTTTATTGATTTCCAGATTCTGATTTTTGTTTTGGAATAAAAGTAATATGATCCTCACATGTTATATGTTCTTCCTTTGAGATATGATGATACTAACCAATTTCCGTGTTCCTTTCCTGCATTTTGATTTTTTGTTATCTCAAAAAGGGACAAGGCGCTAGTGTCTTCATCCCTCTCCATATATTTGACATCTATTTGGCGAGAATGTTTCAAAAATCGAGTTCTTGCAGATTTTGAATGTAATGAACAAAGTTCATACTCACGAGTTAAATACTCCAGAACACTTGGAATATGAGGATGTTCCATTGTGGATACAAGTATATATATAGATAGGTGGGTACCCTTCATGAACAATCATGTATCTTCAAACACGCCTCCTCAATATCTAATCATTATTAGCTATTAACTATTAATTAATTTATACTCATAACATTGGAGCTCTCATGCACTAGAAAACCCTCTGAACCAAGAACCGGTTGAAACCTAACCGAAACCGGTAAAAAAAACAAACCAAAAAACAAGTCGACAAAAAACACCAAAAATATTCAAATGTTAAAGAAGAACATATAGATTCATGTACATTCATATGAATCCAAACCATTTATACACAAATAAGCAAAAGTTCTCATTTATATAGCAAGGGTACACATGCTATAAATCAAAGATTAGTCAGATGCTACCACAAATACCTACATGTGATCAAAATCATTGCCTACATTGGGATCTTCATCATCAATATCACTCTCTAAGCATTAAAATAAGATAGAAAAGACATAGCATGTCAAGTTAAGATTTTGTTTGAGGGATGGATACATTTTTAGTAAGGTCATGATAGAGGATTTCAACAACCAACACCGCTAACATCATGGTACATAGAGGGCTTGGTGCTCTTGATTAAATACTAGTTCCATATGCTCGTACATGACAAAATCAAATGGAAATGTTGCAATCTCCCAATCATGAAATCCTGAAAAATTGTTAAGTCTGTTGGATTTTGAGTGAGATCTAAAATTCTACTTTCTCCATATGAAATTTAATGAGGTTGAAACCACTCTCAAACATCCCAAGTCATTCCATGGTAGGGTTAAAAATTTAAGTAAAAGGACCAAAATGAAAGATAAAGGAGAATGTCACGTTTACTTTAAGAATTTAACATTACCATAAATTGCATAGCAATACTAGGGCCGTAGGTTTGAATATTAAGTTGCCCCACTCAAAAATTCTTTTTTTTTGCATTTGGAACAATTTTGGGACAAATATTACAAAGCCGACCAATTCGGTACAAAACCAGCTGATTCAGTAAAAATAGATCGGTTCGGTACTGAACAAGCCATTTTCGGTTCGCAACCTTGAACCAGACCGGTTTGACCCCCAAATCAGTAGGGTCGGCCAGTTCCACCAACTCTGGTCCATTTCCGATAACATTGGTTGTTGCCCCTCAATTTCACTTTAGTTGTATTTCATTTTCTTCGCCAAATATGTTCCAGCATATGAGTAGATCCTATGCCTATCTTGATGATCTCAAAGCTCATAGTAACATGAACAGATATACCGTCACAATGATTTATATTGTTGTATCATGATCAACCAAAAGTGTAACCATAGTATCTTATGTATTGTACAGTGTGCTAGATCATGCTTAGATGATCATGTAAATGTTTTTTTCATCTAGGTGGTTTCTCTAGACCCTTTTTTATCTATCATGGCCCATCCTCTTGGTCCCCATTCCAATATAGTCCCTCCTCTTATGGCTCATACTAACCATCCATTGGAGGTCATTTACTACCAAGGCAGGGGTGCGAGGGTCTTGGAGTGTATCTACTAAAACACATGACTTAGGAAACCCCTAGGTTTTTTCACTTTACCCTTATGTAAAAATGTTGTTCATCTATTATAAAGATTGTTCGGCCTAAAGAGCACACTTATCTTATACCCAAGCATGGATTTCCTTATGTATTTATCACACTTTGGCCTAGGTGATCATTGTTGATTTGTGTAGCTTGGGAGGTACTCCAAGCCCTAGGGTTCAGTGTTTGGAGGGCAAAGCACCACAACGGTCACTTGTGGGCTTGGAACCCAAGTATGGGGTTTTCCACCCATCGAGATTTGGGTCAAAACCATGATGAATTTGAGCTTGGGAAAATTTGAGGTGATAGAGCTTGACAAGCCGATTCCAATGCTCCAAAGACCACTCAAATCGAAGCTCTAGAAACGAAGTTATGAATTTTGGAAGGTGACAAATAATTATGGACAATCAAGTCATGTAGGCTTGAAGTGAATTTGTCCAGAGACATGTCCCTTCATGAATTCGTTGGAGCCACTCATTTGGATATAAAAGGAGGGTGAATTGATGTGTTTTACATCATCCATCTTGTGCAACATTCATCCAAGATAGCTTTGAAATTCAGATGCCCTAGCCGCAGCAAGAAAGGGTCAAGGACAGCATGGGGATTGTTGATTTCTGGTAGCATCGGATGTGCTCTAAGTCTCAAAATTTGCATGGAGGCTTAGACACATGCATTCTCCAATACCCAGAAATCATTTTGGGAAATTCCACTCAGAGACAGTTTTATTAAAATAATTAATTATTTTTAATGGGTCTTTATGTCTAAACTTAGGAAATTAAAATAATTAATGGGTATTAATCTAAATTAAGGATTAACTTCTAGAAGAAGGCAGAGATCAAGTCAATATGATCCTAGCCATTGATTAGAATGTAATATGGGCCATTGATTGATCAACGAGAGGATTATAAGAGAGAAGGCTTGATGGGCACTTGGAGAACACACCAAGAGTTGATCAATCAGATTAGATTGATGAAGCTAGAGTAGCGCAGTGATTTTGTGGTGATCACGCAAAGAGGGGCAGAGATAGTTTTTGGTTGGAGAATCTTCTCCTAAGCCAAGATTACGTAGCAAAGAGGCAGAGAAAGACGCAGAGGAGGCAATGCAGTGCCCAGTGAGGGTGACGCAGAGCAGCGCAGTGCCTTCCAAGCAGAAGTCTGAGATTTTGCTGGGTGTTTGATGTTTTGAGCTGGGAGAGCTGAAGTCGAAGCTCCCGAGAGAAAATTGATCCAGCAAAGAGATGACGCAGTGCCTCAAAGGCAGTGACGCAGGCCCACGCAATGACTGTGTAGGGGGAGTGCAGAGGTAGTCGAGGACTCGTTGGTTTAACTGCCGGATCAGCCAAGACTTGCAGTGTAGAGTGAGGTAATCTCACTAATTTCTTCTGTCGAGTGATATTCTTTATACTGGATAGCCAGCAAGGCATCCAGAGTTTGTATTCAAAAATAACTACTACTTAATAACAAAAACCCCCAGAACTGTTCACCGATTTTCCCGCATTGGGTTTTTCCGGGGACTTTTGTCCAAAAATAACGGCATCATAGTGTTGTATCTATTTCCTGTTTAGTTTCTTGTTTCGGCATATTATTTTAAATAGTGAATGTTGCAGTTGTATTTACTTCGATATTTACCGTAGAACACAGTAAATAACTTGTATGGATTAACAAAGAGGAGAAGTAACATCAGTTTGTTGCAGTAGGATTCCGGGTTTAGGAATTTTCACATGGTATCGGAGCTGCAGGTGAAGCAAGAAGAACAGAGCTGGAAGACCCAGCACTGAAGGAAGAAGCGAATTCGAAATTCCTACAGAGGCAGCGATTTGAATCCCAAGAGAGATTGCGCAGTCCAAACCAGAGGGAAAAGATTTCTGAGGTAAGTCTCTCTATGAGTGAGTTGACAAAGAGGTAAGACTTCCAGATCGAAGTTTGCCAGCGTCAGAGAGAGCAGCGCAGCAAATCCAGCGAAGAAGGGTTTTCTTTTTGGGGGGACGCGGTTTTCTGCAAGCAGTTGCTAGGCAAAAAAGACGTCAGAGGGAAGAGTGAGACACGGTTGAGGGAATTTCTTCCTCAGAGAATTCCTAGCCAAGGAATTTGAATTCTCACGAGCTGAGCAGCAGCAAGGGGCAGCAGATCTACTGACTCCAATAGGGAGTGTGTAGACTAGCCCAGTAGCAGCGCAGAGGAGAGAGGAGGTCATTCGACTTTTTGTTTGGCAAAGATGGCAGCCAATGGACTGAGAGATTGGGGCAAGTTGGATGGGGCATCCAACTATGTGATCTGGAAGGCAAGGATGTCGTGCCTTCAGGATGAGCATTTTCTCAAATTCTATGTCGACAGCGTGGTGGCTGAGCCCACGGATCCAGATCCGCTCAAGAAGTACAAGGGAGAAATGGCAAAGACAAAAAGAATGATCCTCGATAGAGTGAAGGATCATATCGTCTGTCACATAACTAGCAGAAACATTGCCAAGGAGATGTGGGATGCATTGTCTACGATATATCAGGGATCTTCTGAGCAACGGAAGATGTACCTTGAGCAAAAGATGAGATCTACAAATATGCAGAAGGGGGAACACATTGATCCGTTCCTCACGAAGCTTCAGGAGACCCGAGATGAGTTAGCAATTGTGGGGTTAACACCTCAGGGTTTCGAGATGGTTAGAATGGCCCTCAACTCAGTCTCAGAGGAGTGGCAAGTCTTTGTCTAGAGCATCCTGGGCAGGGCAACTTTGCCAAACTGGGATGAAATGTGGGCAACTCTTAAGCAAGAAGGGTTGAGGAGGAACTTGGTCAAGTGTAAACTTGACGGAAATAGCAGCAGTGGGTTGAAGCCCAAGGAGGAGGAAGAAAATGCAGCCTTGCATCCAAGGGGCGGCAGGAGCAGCGGAGGCGGAAGAAGGACGTCTCGAAGATCAAATGCTTCAGGTGTGGTGAATTCAGTCACTACGCAACACAGTGTCCTCTCAAGAAGAAGGACAAAGATGAGAAGCATGATCTGAAGGTTGTAGCCACGAAGATCGAGGAAGAAGAGTTTGCAATGATAGTCGAGATACCTCCAAGAGGGAGGTGGGATGATTTAGAGTTGTAGTTCGAAAAAGCTACAGATGGGCAGGATCCTTGAGGAGCCCACCTCTCAGATCAATTCCTTGCTACGGAAGCCCAAAACAGAGGTAGCAGGATGGACTGGGTCAATTGAAGCAGAGGAGTGTAGGAGTGACAGTTGCAGTGGCTAGTTGCGCCACAGACTGAGCAGCGCAAAGCAGAGTTGGCAGCAGTGCAGATGGCACAGAGCAGAGGTCAACAGCAGTGTAGAGGCTCCAAAGGGTCATCGTAAAGACTAGCAACAGTCAAACTTTCAGGATGTCTTTCTGTTGATGCAGTAGAAATAGCAGTTGGAGAAGGTTGCAGTGTAGATGCAGTTGGCAGTGGCAGTACCAGCAGCAGCAAGGATGCAGAATTGAGAGGGAGTTGCAGTACGAATGCAGTGTTGACAGTGGCAAGGTCAGCAGCAGTACAGATGCAGCATTTGCGCAGTAGTTGGTGGACAGGATGTCAGACATCAACAATGCAGAAGGAGATGTTACAGAACAGAGTGATGCTTCAGCAGATTGCATTGTTAGAGCACATTCCTCGCTAAGAGGGAGTGTTGATTTCTGGTAGCATCGGATGTGCTCTAAGTCTCAAAATTTGTAGGGAGGCTTAGACACATACATTCTCCAATACCCAGAAATCGTTTTGGGAAATTCCACCCGGAGACAGTTTTATTAAAATAATTAATTATTTTTAATGGGTCCCTAAGTCTAAACTTCGGAAATTAAAATAATTAATGGGTATTAATCTAAATTGTGGGTGTAACTTCTAGAAAAAGGCAGAGATCAAGTCAATATGATCCTAGCCATTGATTAGAATCTAATTTGGGTCGTTGATTGATCAATGAGAGGATTATAAGAGAAGGCTTGATGGGAACTTGGAGAACACACAGGGAGTTGATCAGTCAGATCGAGTTGGTGAAGCTAGAGCAGTGCAGTGACTTCGTGGTGATCACGCAAAGAGGGGCAAAGATAGTTTTTGGTTGGAGAATCTTCTCCTAAGCCAAGATTACATAGCCAAGAGGCAAAGAAAGACGCAAAGGAGGCAGCGCAGTGCCCAGTGAGGGTGACGCAGAGCAGCACAGTGCCTTCCAAGCAGAAGTCTGAGATTTTGCTAAGGGTTTGACGTTCTAAGCCAGGAGAGCTGAAGTCAAAGCTCCTTAGAGAAAATCGATCCATCAAAGAGGTGACACAATGCCTCAAAGGCAATGACACATGCTCGCGCAATGACTGAGTAGGGACAGCGCAAAGGTAGCTGGGGACTCGTTGGTTCAACTACCGGATCCGTAGGGACTTACAGTGTAGAGTGAGGTAATCTCACTAATTTCTTCTGCCGAGTGATATTCTCTGTACTGGATAGCAACAAGGCATCTAGAGTTTGTATTCAAAAATAACTACTGCTTAATAATAAAAACCCTCAAAATTGTTGCACCGGTTTTCCCGCATTGAGTTTTACTGAGAACTCTTGTCCAAAAATAACGGTGTCATTGTGTTGTATCTATGTCCTGTTTAGTTTCTTGTTTCGGCGTATTATTTTAAATAGTGAATGTTGCAGTTGTATTTACTTCGATATTTACCGTAGAACACAATAAATAACTTGTATAGATTAACAAGAAGGAGAAGTAACATCAATTTGTTGCAGTAGGGATTATGGGTTTAGGAATTTTCACAGGGATAAGTCTAAAGTGGAGGCCAAGGAGCAGCATGGGAGAGGTATGTTTGAAGGCCGAAGTTCTGGGCATGATTGTGGACTGTCTAAGGGTTGGTTGAGGGCTAAAAAAGACAGGTCCAACGAGTTGTTCTAGCCTTAGGCTACTAGACCGAGGAGCTAGGAGGCAATACGTTGTTGTTTAGGCTTGTTTGGGCATCGTTTTGGTGGATTGTTTGCTACAGGACTATTGTGTGCTAGGTTGTAGGCCATAGCACCACAGCAGGGGCTTGCGTAGGGCATGCTAAGAGGTTGGTCATGGTGTATGACCTAGATAACAACGCAGCAAGGAGGACTCCCTCAAGGGAATGTCGCAGTTGATTAGAAGGTTGTTTGGGGACTGTCAAAAGAGTTAAGTACTACAATAAGTGCCCTAACCATGACTGTCACAAACAGCAATATGCAAACATAGAGGACAACAATGTTTTGTGGAGGAACATTGGGTCAAGAAGTGACCAGTTTGGATCAGATTATCTAGCAGCTTGTGGGAGCCAATTTGGAGGCTTGTTTGAGTGACCATGAGCCTTCATCGGTGCAGATTCCACAGTGATTGATTGGGTACCATTGATCTGATTGGAGGGCAGTGTGTTGGCTACCCAAAGTAGCCCCAGAGAAACAGACAAGAAGGATGTTGTCGGTGCGTGATTGGGTGAAGTATTGCAGCCTAAAGAGTAGCTCTTTGATGGACGAAAGAGGCTACTAGAAGGCAGATTGGAGCTCGGGAATTAGGCCTACCCAGAGAGAAATTTGATCAGCCTGTGCACATGCTACATAAGTGACTTGCAGCATTGTTAGGTGGCAACCCTCTTGGAATCTCGATGTGTAGTGGCCTTGATGGACTAAGGCACTACTAGTGAGTTGTACGGGAACGAAGGACCGACAGGACAAGATACAATATCGAAGTTACAACGAAGTTTGTCATTGTATCTTGTATACCATAGATTGTTGTATTATTCAGATTTGGTTTAATATAACGAAGATTGGGATTGTACAATTTTGTTAAAAATCGTGTATATTTGCACATATGTGATTTATTACTTTATATTTTCAATGTGAAAAGTATTTTATGGTTGAGATTCTTGGTTTGGTAGCGTCAGTGATTTTAAGACTCTAACCTAGACCCAAGGTCGTGGAAATTCAACTTGGTATCAGAGCGTGTTTGAGCTACTTTGGAAGTAAGTAAATCAGAGTTTTGAACAGTGAAGTACAGTGTGAGAGGGAGTTGGTCACATTGTGAGTGAAGGGTTCACTACAATGTTGAAGTTGCAGGCAGGTCTCTCGTATGAGGACAGGTTGGAGGGGTTGTCCAACTATAGTCCATGGAAGGAAAGGATCAAGTTGGTCTTACAGGTCAATAGGCTCTAGGAGTTCACCGAGAAAGAGATCAAGAAGTCAACCGACATTAAGGAGCTGGAAATATATGAAGACTTAAATCGAGGACGAGATTGATCATCCTAGATGGTGTGAAGGATGCCCTAATACCTCATTTGCCCGGAAAAAACAATGCACATGAGACGTGGATGGCTCTTCAGAATTTGCTCCAGAATAAGAACGAGAACCGGGTACAGGTATTAGAGGATAAGTTGAAGTCCACCAAGATGATAAAGGGTGAAAGCGTGACCTTGTATCTGACAAGATTGTCTCAAATCAAAGATGAGCTTGCTATCATTGGTGTGTTTACCTCAAAAGGAGATATGGTAAGGATTGCCTTGAAAGGGTTCACCGAGGATTGGAAGCCCTTCATCAAAGGGATTGTTGCCAGGGAGAAGTTGCTAGACTGGGATAGGCTGTGAGATGACTTCATTCAGGAAGAGTTGCATGACGAGGATCTTCATCCGAAGAAAAAGGCTTCAGATGATGACATGGCACTTGCAACGCGAACGAAGGGTAAGCAGAAGAAGGACTTGAGTAAAGTCAATTGTTTCAACTGTGACGAGATGGGTCATTATTCATTGAGATGTCTGATGAAGAAGAAGGGAGATGATGAGAAGAGGAAAGGAAAGCAGGTCGTCGGTGTTGCCACTTCAGCTCAGATAGATGATCTCTCCAGGAGATTGGAAGAGGATGACTTTGCTATGATTTCTCCTTTCTCGAAGGATACTGTCACTGAGGATGGATGGTACGTTGACAGTGGTGCGACAAAGCATATGACAGGGTCAGATGAGGTTTTTGGGACTCTAGCTAAATGGGACTCGAAGTTGCACATGGTGTTGGGCAACAAGAGTCAGTTGGAGATCCGAGGATCGGGTGTTGTGCCATTCAGGATGGAGACAGGACGTGT